>JAULBW010026502.1:0-211510 GCA_032358265.1 Vaucheria bursata
ATATTAATAATATTTTTGTTCCTTGTATTATCCGGTCTTCGATTATATATATCGATTATTCATTGGTCCTGACAAAGACTCTTATACAAATGTTAACTATCAAAGATCTTTTCGTGCAGCCTGTTATACTAATCTCATGTGGCCTACATGGAGTCTCTTGCTATGTGGATTCTCCATCATTTTTATCAATTTCAATAATACATGCTGGCATACTGATTTTATGGCACTATGGTGAGTACTTTGCATCAAATCGAGCTCCTGTTTATCAAAATATACTTGTTTCTTACATTTTTTCATTTTCCTTTGCTTGCATACAATTCTCATATTATTATTTTGTGGTGTTTCTTAAGTATTGTGCATCCTCCAGTAAAACTCTTCTACTGCAGGTTCTATTAATGATGAAAAAGCCTATATACATAAGTACATTGTCTACTTTTTATGCTAGCATAGCTAGAAATAAACAAAAAGTGTAGCACTGTTTTGATATTACCTTATTTAATGAAAATTTCATAGTTCATCCTATTTATGATATTTCATTCTGAAAATATGATATGAACATTATTTTTGCTTAGCATACAAGAAAGACTGCAACTTGTGATATTTCTACAGATACTTATTTGTCAAACTAGACAAACATAGTCAATTAGAAAAGCCAGGTGTGCATAGTATTTTTCTTCTAAAATATACCTGCGAGTTATTGGCTTAAAAATGCTGAACCAATATCAGTTTTTCAAGAATACATGCAGATGCAAGAATATATCTTAGTTTCCAAACCCATTCAAAGGAAAGAACTACAAATGCTCATCAGCACATGAACGTTGGTAAAGGGAATAACTGAAGGCTGTAGCAATCATTTTTTTAATGTAATTGAATCATTCAAGGATGTTTGCAGCAAAGTGTTAATAGATATTGCTGCTAAATACTCAAAATTGTATAAAACTAACAAGGAAGAATGGTGGTTTCCTTCGGGGTACCAACTTCAGTTCATTTAAGTTACAACACATCTATAATTTTCCTGTTTTAGAACCTTATTAGAAAATGCTTTTTGAAGCAGAGAGTTTATTAAGCAAAATTGAGCATGAGGTATTTTGAATGGCTTTAAGTGCAACTATGAAAGCAGATTTAGAAGGAAATGTGATCAATTGAAAGCAGCAGCTGAGGATTCTGCAGAAGAATTCCTATATCTCAATAAAATATTGATGTAATTATTAATAACTGTTAAGATAGAGGAACCAAGTAATGGTGAGCCTTTGAAAAATGTGGATTTACGAAGTTGTGCTGCATGTAGTTCTATACTTCTTTGTGTGCTTGTATGTTGATTAGCCAAAATAGTAAATTTTTTTATGAAAGATGGAGGCAAGCAGTGAAAATTTGTGTAAGGATATTAAGGACAATATAAAATGTATCAGAGAATAGTTGTAGAAGGTGATAGTCAAATCTTGTAACCATTAAGCAGCTGTACTATCATGATGGTGCATAATTATTGTTCACTGGTTCAAAAATATTCTAGAAACACATTAAATGCTTAATATATGCTCTAAAAAGGAGTGCAGAAATAGATGACAATAACCGAAAACGGGCATGGATTACGTGAACAACAGTCGAACATGTACAAGTTTGCCGAGTTAATATGGGTTAGACGAGTAACCGCTGATGGCTCATCTGTCCATCAGAACAGCAAGTAGCACTTACAAGTCTCCAAAGACGCTATGCATACGTACCACTAAAGGTGTTTGGAGTGGATTGGTAGCAGCAATCAGGAAAAAGTTTACTACCTTAATAATTATATTGATGCGCAGATCAGCGACTCAATAGGCTACTTTATTTTCATCAAACTTCAACTCAATCACTTTGTTATCCGCTTGCACAATTGATCTACATTGCTGAGGACGGATTATTTTGGAAATTTCTGAAAAAAAAAGTTTCTGCCTATCTAGGCGAAAATTTGGGCGCAAATTTATCCTGTATTCTCTGTCATTGACAAAAGGTTGCTCAAAAATGTGTCTCTATATACGAAAAGAAATAATATTTTGTGTTTTTCTACATGACCTTTCAATTGGGGCGCATTTTCAGCGACGACGTACATAATTTTGATTGCTATAAAAAGAACCGACATTTCAACATTTTCGACGATAACGTTCCCACTTACGGCCAGAGTTTAGATTCGAAGAACGACTCAACTTTCATTTAGATTACTGTTCAAGGAAGGATTAATTTTTCTCTCAGTAACGCCGTGATTCTCTTAAGGTCAATCGCATTTTTAAAGACGTTCTATACCAGTGACGATGTCTGATACAAAAACAGGAGAAAGTGGAAGGAGCAATGTTGTGGTTAAGGTATTAATGGATGCTGACTGTGTTCATCTGTTTGCATTTATTTCGAATGGCATTTTAATCTGTTTGCCGATAAATAAGATGTTAATTAGTTTTACACGAAAACTCTCCAGCTATATGACTCATCCATTTCAGACAGTTTATTTTAGCGCGGTACTAAGAAATGGCCAATGTGACTGCTTAATATTTTAATGAGTTAGAGTACGTCTACGTGACATCATAAACTCTTTCTAAATTAAGAAAAAATGCTGAAAAGATACCGTCTTTCGATTTTCAAATCTGAACGGTGCACTTGTGCCTGAACAAATTGCACAAAACTGATATTGAATCTTTAAGATGACGTGAGCTTTTCGTAGACAAATTATTTTAGTTTGTAAATAAGAACAGTCTGTAAAGTTAGTCGAATGAAAATTTTTAAAAAGAATTATTATTTTGTTGTAATGGAATAAGTTAAAAAGGACTAAATGGATTTTGCTGAAAAGAGCAGGAAAAATGGTATATATTACAATGCTTCCATAATGACAGCATTATTTTATCGATCGTATATTTGCAATTCCATCTAGAAAGGTTTTTGCAAGAACAACTAAAAATTATTTAAATTTTCTGTAAATTAATTTTAGTTTATATAAAAATGATTCATAAAAAGATGAATTATAATAAACTTCAGAGATTATAAATCCAATTTCAACCAGTATTTACTTTACAAAAGAGTTATATTCTGTCCAAGTCCAGCTTCAAATATCCGGAGTTAACAAAATTATACTGTTGCCCTGACAGGTATATTATATGGAAGTTTCTACGTATTTAAATATATATATATATATATATATATATGCATAAGGAAATTTGGTTTTATAGTGTTAAAAAATGAAAAACTTCTATGAAAATATTCAACTAACTCAACCCCTGCCTAATCAAAAAATTTTCTAATTCATCCAGTTGAGTGCCTCAAAAATATTTTTGAATGATTTTTTTAGGTAGGAATGGTTGGAGATGCTCAAGTTGGAAAAACAACATTAATGGTGAAGTACGTGGAAAATAAATTTGATGAGGAATATATAATGACATTAGGTATAAAAATCATATTAAGTCATATATATATATATATAATTGATAAATATTATATGATCAAGTGAAAAATTTAGAATATCTTCCATATATTAAATTTTAAAAAAATTTAAATAAAAATTGTTAATTATGTCGATAGTTCTAACTAATCATTGGGCCATATTCTTTAGCTTTCAAATTTAAAAGTGCAGTTTATGCTTAATATGTCGAGTAAAAAATATTCAAATGAAATTCCGACTGCTAATTTATTAAAATTTCTCATTAGACAATAATACATTAGCGTGTAATTTTGTTGCTAACAGTTAAGTAACAACGAAACTTCCCAATTTCAAAATCATATGTAAGTTTAATCTATTCAAGTCAACTTAGTCTTCTATTATACATATTTAATTAACGTTTGCAGGGATAAGAGAGAAAAGACAGAATGTTATTATAGATTGAGGTACACAATAGTGCGTCAACATAAAATAGCTATAGAAAACTCTGCAAGTGCTTATTTTAGTAGAGGCTAGTTACATGCTGGATAGTACACTATACGAATCTTCATTTACATAACCTAGTAAAAGCTAATCATTGGTAAAAATATTATTGCAGGTATAAATTTTATATAGTTTATGCTTCATTATTCGTCAAAAATCATATATGGGATTATTTTCTGAAAATTTGGTCTGGAAAATCTCATACTTTCAATATATTTTTTTATAGAGTCTCTTGACGAGATTACAGTATATTTGAGATGTGATTAGAAAATAACGGAAAATTTTTTGAAAAGGAACTTTTGCTTAAGCAAATAAAATTAATTGCAGTCATTATTCTTTTTCATTTGTCTAATCAAATAAATAATTTTCTTTTTATCTGAAGCTAAAATATCATTCTAATATTTTCGTAACAGAGTAAAATTTGTAAAAGAGAACAATTATTATGCAGTGAGGTGCGAAATGACTCTTGAGTTCTACTATTTTTTACGTATGCGTGTGTACATTTTGTCAATGTAATTACTTTTTTTTCATTATAATTTCTATTTTTTCATTACAATAATACGTAGAAAGATCTATAAATTTTTTCTGTAGTGAATGTTAACATCAAGCTGATATTCATGTATCGATAATCCACTGAGTAATATATTTTATTATTTGATCACTTTGTTACTCCACCAACTTCTTTTGTTGTGGTATACCGATACTTCTAATTCGCTATAATCGATGAGCAGATAACTTTTCGTATAACTGACAGTATCAGTTCATGGAATATCAAGTGTATAACGATATATACATGTATTCTCTATTGTAGGAGGTAGTTTTATGGAAACTCCAAGAATCATTTTAAATTCATTTATTTTAATGACTTCGTTTGTTTGAAATTGAAAGCTATGAATGCTTACAAATATCGTCTATAGAAATGGCCATGGTTAATATGCAGTTGGATTGCAACATTTCTTCTCTTTAAAAAATAAATATTTAAATCTGATAGACAATAATAAATCCTTTATATTAATCTTGTTCTTTCTCGCCTGTAGGAGTAAATTTTATGGAAAAGACAATTACACTAAGAAATACTGAAATAACATTTAGTATATGGGATCTCGGTGGACAGAGAGAATTTTTAAGTATGCTTCCTTTAGTGTGCAATGATGCAGTAGCAACTTTCTTTATGTTCGATTTAAGCCGAAAATCAACTTTACATTCAGTGAAGGTAAGGTTTTGATAACTTTACATAGGTTAATTCTCCCTAAGAGATACGCCTACTCTATGCTTTAAAATAAGGCAAAGAACTGTTCCAGGAATAATTTTTCGCCAACAATTCTTGTTGAGTTTTGTGATTACTGTATCCTACACAAATACAGCTCATATGAGCATTGATTTATTACAGAAACTCATTGATCAGTTCAGTTTTGCAGCTCATACACTGATTCTGATCTTCATCTGTCTATAACTTGAAATGCACACATGCTACATTGAATTGCTGTAGATTACACGGTAAACTTCAAATCAATTCGATTTTAATGAATTTTCGTGTATAACGAATAAATGGAAATGTCAGTTTACGCCAGTTCAGCGTCAGATTTCGGATTCAACAAATTTCGGATACGGCAGACGAATACGGTGGTCCTGCCCTATTGACTGTACATGTATGTTCGAGTATTGCAAACCAGTTTGCTCATATTCAACTACATTCTTATTCAGGCTTTCATATTTTCAAAATAGCAGTAAATTTGACCTTAACTCTCAACATATTACCCCTTTAAAGGATTAACAAAGGAGTGTAAAGTGCTAGTCTATAGTGTTTACTATCTTGTAGAAAGAATCCCAAATTTGAAAATATGGTAAAGGAATTGAATGTATTGTATAAAAGTAGAATTTTGTGATATTTTCTTGTCCAGGAATGGTATCGACAGGTCCGCGGCTTAAATCGAACGGCGCATGCTTTTTTAGTAGGCACTAAATACGATGTATTTACTACGTTGCCTTTAGAAGAACAACAGGAAATTGACAAAATGGTACGTTAGTAGTATAGTTTTTAACTGTCGAAATACGAAAAGTAATACTTCGATTTTCAGCTTTTTTTCTGACAATAATTTAAACGATTGCATTTTTGTTTGAAATATGTATGAAAAATGAAATTTTTGTTCTGAAGTACGTGTGGAAGATAATGTTTTATAATGATAACGATTAACAAATAATGTTACATAATTGGAATTTTATGTTGGAATATGTATGGAAAATATAGTTTTATGAGATATTTGCTGTTATAAGAATAGCAAGAAAGTTCAGCGTGAATAATCCATGTAAATATACAAACCAATTTAGTCGATTTTGATCTAGATTGCATTAAACCATCCACTACAGAGTAACTATATAATGATTCGCATTTGTAGCTTATATATAAGCTGAAGTAATATAAATTTGGAGTGCAAATATGTTGGTATGCGTACAATAAACCTTTTCTTCAGTATTTGCTCACGCATATATCTACTTATAGGAACTATCGACAGTATCTAATGATAGATTCCTACTCTGTTTTCTATTAATTATGTTTCATATTAGTTCATGTCAATACTCACTAGTTGACTACACATATATTCCATGTATACTATCCTTTACTGAATTCCGCCATAAAAATTGTTCTTTGGATATTGTTCTGAATCAATCTTAAGTTGAAGATATATTTTGTATGGTTTACAATTAATATTACTCTATAGTTTCTCTTGCATCTGTGTGTACATTTCTATTCTTGAGATTCTTTATAAGAAATGTGAACAAAAAATGAATATTGCTTACAATTTCATTTGTTTCATCCTGGCTGAACACAACCACAGTAGAATATAACAGTTCATAAAAGATGCTTGAAAATCTTTGAAAAATATTTATATCTACTAACTTTCTGTTCACTTTTAGGCGAGAAAATTTTCCAAAGCGATGCACGCACCACTTATTTTTACTAGTGCGCTTAAATCAGTGAATGTCCAGAAAATGTTTAAAGTTGTTCTCAGTAAAGTTTTTGATTTGCGATGCAATCTCGACCAGGTGCGTACTGTTCAGTTCATTTTCATACAGTTCACAGTTCCATTGTTATTATGCAGATGCTATGCAAACATATTGCAACACAGTTTTTTTTAATTCCACCTTAAAGATGAAGTTATGCGTGCAGTAACCTTTGGATGTGATGCAATCGCATTTAACAAATTTTCAACTATAACAATTTAACCAAAAGGTCATACTGGACCAAGTTCAGCACTATTGGGCTTTAAGATATGACGAATTATATCCTGACCAATTTACTATATCCGAAGTTTTGTATATTTATATAAAATAATTTTTCAATGCAGATCGAACATGTCGGAGAGCCGCTGCTGTTATTTATGGATAGCTTATCAGTTGCAGCACCTCCGGAGCCAGCGAAAACATAGTATACTACACATGATGAACCAGCGGGTTAACTGTGTACTCATAATATCATAGTATCTGTCTGTCTGTATGCATATTTTTCGTGCAGAGCATCGAATATACATGAAGATATGCAAACCAAGGATTAGACATGCACTGAGAATGACATAAGATTTGCATATCTGTATGATTTTTTTTGCTTTAAATGATGCTAAAGTGTTGGCTTATCTGTATATTTTTCGTGTAGAATAATTAACATATTATAATATGCACATATCCTTATTAATTGAGAATTAAACTTTTGTTGGAAGTACATAGTGCGCAATAAAATTTCCACATCTGTATGTTTTTTGCGTACTCATTAGCAAACATATCATGCGTCTGCTTACTATATGTATATATAAATATAATATAACCGTCAATGATAGTACTGCAGAAATATCTAATTCGATGTAGAAGATCCGACTTCCACGCGTTGAACCACAAAATCCCAAACTGCAATCAGAACTTCTTCAGATTCTTTTTCTTCTATATTGATGAATAGTGCAAACCCTGATGTAGTGCAATTGACTCTTGCTGGCTTCAAGTTCCATTAATAGTAAAGATCATCTTTCCAAGATGAAAATTCAATCAAATTTTCTAACAAGTCATTCAGTATCAGTGATGTGGCAGTAAATCTATACTACCTAAAAATATTTCAGCAACACTGGTGATGCAACTTTAGGAATGATTCAGCAGCAACCATTTAGTAATGTTAATGCTAAAGTAGCAAAGCAAGAAATATAATTTAAATTTTGAGTTTGAAACATTGCAGTCTACAAGTACGCACGCGAATTGATTTTTCATTGAGAAAGTAAAAAGTTTATATATAGTGGAATATGCTAGCTAATATGGCAATACATTTGAACATTGTTGCATCCAATTTTAATCTACATTTCATTAGAAAGAGATACCCATATATTTCTTCTTTATCAACGAAATTTTAATTTAAACAAGGTTCGCTGATATCCTAGAATGCAATGCTAAAATATTGAAACATTCTTATCAATAAACTCTGTATGACTCATCACAAAGCATTTCTCAAGCTTTTTATGATATTTTGCAAGATGCATTTGTCCTAACAGCCCTTATGAATTATAGCATTGATTAACTACAGTAAATGAACTTTTACACCAACATTTTATAACAGACATTGAGAAGTTATTGTCCTAAAATTCTAATCAGTCAGTTGTACCTTCGTTTATTATATCAACAAAATTTCTACTTCTAAAATGGAATATTGTCCTGTTTCAAAGTCAATTAAATTATGAGCTGCTAGAATATTAATATTGTAGCTGGAATTTTTAGACTTACTCTTCTTTGGAATGTCGATTGATATTCTTTAATCTTCTGTTTTCAATTAGCTCTTACTTTTCTGTATTCTTTTGTTCAGTAAAGCAATCAGGGCAATGTTTACTAAAACTGTTTTTTAGGAGGTAGAAAATTTTTTGCTGTGCCTGAGCACTTTGCATATTATTCCCCAAATTACCTCGATTGTAATGTTAAAAAGTTATTTCAACTTTTGGACATTAAGTAGTTTGATAAGAGCTTATAGTAAACAATGTGATTCATGATACAGTATAAGTTTCTTGCTTTGTCTGGTATGAATTCAATTTTTCTGTATCGGCTTACTAGTAATCCTAGAAAGCTCATATTTTAACTTCACAAAGGTGGTATTAAGGTGTCGGATTGCATCCCAATAGGACCTTCCAGCTGACTGGCTTTTGCAGTGTTTTAGCTATATTTGCAGATGGTGACAAAGCCTCTCAAATCATACTTCCTGAAAGAAAAAATACTGAAATAGGGCGTAGTATCCGTTTTCTTTAGCTTAGGTTCAGCGCGAGCCTGCTTAGCATCTTTTGTTTTCTTTCAAGCATTTTGGTTGTAAGTAGCCAGGCACCATTACTTTGACTAACAGCTGCTACGAATGGCTAAAATATTTTTTCATACAAATAAAGATGATTAGCAAATTAATCTTTTACGTTTATTGGAAATGTAGTGGAAAACCAGGGACTTTGAAAGAAAGAAAATTATATTATTTCAAAGTCGAATTTAAAGACTTAAACATAGATGCTATCTTTGAAAAATTCTTGGGATAATGAGGCATATTTGAAATTCAACAAAATTCAATGTGATCATTATTCCATGATTTTAATTGTAGGAAGAGTAATAATGTTTGCTACTAAAGAATTTCTAAATCACTCTACAAAGTGCATATTATTCAATAATAGTTCTAAGTAGAAAGACTAGCATCCTTACAAAATAATATCATTACTCTTGTACGAATGTTGTGCTAGAATGACTGTGGAAAACAATACTATTAAGTTGCTTCAACTTGGGTATTATTTTGGAGCACAATTTACACGTCAATTCTTATGCAGTCTGATAAGTACACTAATGACAGGACATAAAATCAGGAAATAAAGAAAATAAAAAATATAAATCATACCCTTTACAGATTCGAAATATTGTTTCACTCGCTTAAAATTTGTTGAATAATTTTATATCTGACTAGAGTGAACTACTAACTTTTTAACTCCAGCCACAAACGAAAAGAAACGAATGAATATTTTTATGCATACAACTTATACCACACGAATAATAGTTACTATGATCTGATTGATTCGAGTATATACTCGACAATTCAGATCTGTCCTGTTTGAAATTTACCCATACTATAGATTGTCAGCAGTTCAGTTCTTCAAAAAAGCTAAATAATATAGATTAGTCGGTAAAACAGGCAGAAAAACAACGCGAATTCATGCAGAAATATATATTGAATATGGATTACTATCATACAGCACTCTTTTTTGCTTTATAATCTTTAATAGCAGCCTTGATGGCGTCTTCGGCTAGCATACTACAATGAAGTTTCACAGGAGGGAGTTTAAGATGTGCAGCAATATCAGTGTTCTTTATATTCATACTCTCTTCGATAGTTTTTCCTTTCAGCCATTCAGTTGCTACGCTGCTACTCGCAATAGCACTTCCACAGCCAAACGTTTTGAACTTTGTCTCTGTAATGACTCCATTATCATCAACCTGTAAATGGTTTAGATTTTTCTCTCTGATATCATTTCCTTTCACAAGACACACAAATGAAATAGTCTGCATTTGATCTGATATAATTCGAATTCAATCATACCCTACATAGGGGCATATACAAATAGAAATAGCATTTATCTGGCAAAAAGGGTCACGTTGGCCTATGTAACATGCATTGAATAGTAGAACTTGATTACATTTAATAGTATATTTCAGTCGTCTAGAGACTCAATTAATTTCTGATGACTTACCATTAAACATCTTTCCAGAATTCAATTAGGTGTATAAATGCAAGATGAAAGAAATCTATCAACTCGAATTGAATGCCACAAAAAACTTATTGTGATAACGAATCGATAAGTATTACTAAATATGTAACCTTAATTTGAAGCTTCATGACGTCACCGCAAGCTGGAGCACCAACAAGTCCAGTGCCGACATCACTGTCGAATTTATTTAAGCTCCCTACGTTTCGAGGATTTTCATAGTGGTCAACAATATTCTGATGGTATAAACGGGTTGTTCCGAGGACTACATTATTCCGCTGAGTCATCAAGAGACGATACCCACGGATAGTACATCTGATAGATGAATGTGAAAGCATGACTGGCAAAATGTAACGATTCAGTAAGCTGGTATAATTACTAGATGATATGGTGATAACACTAGGTAATTAATATTGTCTGACACGATATACAAGTCTTTGTGATATTATAGATCGTTGTTTTTGATTGGATAATATATATTTTTTCGTATACTTTCGTAATAAGTATAATAGCGGCTAAAAGCAACTATATATGCTTAGATAATCGAAATTTATTATTAAAGCCTAGAGCATGCAACAACATAAAAGTATCACTAATACTACTATTACAATAAGGCAAAGTAACTTCACGGAATATTTTAAAACATTAGGAATGCTCAACAAATTTCACATTACGATCATCTTTATGCTTACCAGAAGAATATATGCTAGGAATTTTATATCTCATGTCACCCGAATGCATGGATATCGTTGCTTAAATAATGAAAATTCCCGTTTGGCTAGCACGAATATTGCAGAAACTAAATTTCAAACTGAAAAGAGTCAAGAAAGTGGACTTGTGGATGAAAATCTCATTAAGCGTAAAGTTGCGCTTGTCATCGGATATGTGGGAACAGAATTTAAAGGTCTCCAAATGCAAAGGTACTGGTTAGTAAGCAATCAGTTATGACTGAAAATTTGGAACCCTGTATCGAATCCAAAAAAATAGTGCAGTTTTTTTACTAGCCAGAAAATTTTAATAGTGTATTCCTCCTAGAAGAATATTGCAATAATTTATTATCAATCTTTCGACTATTTTACAAAGTGCATTGACCAAAAAAATTTGATAGTCATATAAATTCTTTGACAAAACTAAAAAATAACTCTAAAAACGCCTTTCGCAAAAAAATTTATTTCTTAAGAAAATATGAAAATATAATTTGGTGCAGAAAAATGATTCTTTACACAGTTCGGATCGAAGGTTCACCTTTGGGGTTGCCAAAATTACAGATAATTCTGAAAGAATTTAAATTATTTTTTCAATGAAAACGTGCTGCAATAATTATTTTCTTTCTTATTTATTATGTTCTTTATCTTAATTCTATACCGAATCGAAATTCATATATAAAATACTTTTTCACTAGCCCTTATTGAATGTAACCTCAAGTGACCGAGATACTTGATTGGAACTTTTTATGGAAAAAATATGCAAATCCATTTAATTTTTTAGTCGTTCAAAGCACCTATTGAACTGTTTATTAAAATTTGGGGAATTCCATATAATAGTTATCTACACTAATTTAGTAGTATATCTTCTTAACAAGAAGAAATACTATTATGTGTTCGATGTAATTTAATTCTGATGATCATTTTAATTTCCACAGCAAGGACTCCCAACGTCATATATGAAAGCTTTATAGTTTTGTATTAGTTTCGCTATAATACTTGTATTTGCATGGTAAAACAATAAAACGATTGCTAGCACTAATGCTTAAGCCAAACTTCTATATCATCAGAATGAAAGGGTACATAAGTAATTCCAATAATAATATTTTTCTCCTGGATAATATATCCTGCCATTTGAAGTAGCAATACCCGCATCACAGTGCTTCAAAATATACTACAAAATATAGCTATAGTTAAAAAAAATTCCTATATTTTACATTGATACAGAGTTTTTACTACTTTAATAATAATGGAATCAGTTTGAAGGACTTTAAATGAATTACAAGAATATGTTATAATTTTCATGTGTGACTCATATTAAAAATGTGCTCTTTGCCCGTTAGAGATACAGAAATTCGAACAGTGGAGAGTGTGTTGGAGAAAGCATTATATGAAGCCGGAGCAATAAAAGAGTCAAATTACGGTGACTTGAAAAAAATTGGCTGGAGTAGAACTAGTCGGTAAGTATACAACTGAGTAATAATTTTCGAAAAGTATGTATGCATGAATGTGAATCTTATGGAATAACTGATGCGTATGCAAGCAATGAAAAAAATTCTGAATTGTAAATCGAAATGAAATGAAGTGATTGCACGATTCACAAATATGTGATGTAATTTTGTAGTTTAGAATAACTGATACATACAGAGGTGTAAGCTATGAGAGGTTATTTAATAATGTATTATTACTTTTGAAGGGTTATTCTATATTTCGAAATTTATTTTTGCAGGACAGATAAAGGAGTACACGCTGCAAAAACAGTTGTGGTTGCTAAATTAATAGCTGATAAAACGAAGTTCTGTAAGGCAGGTCTTCATGACGAGCTCAAGAATGCAGTAAATCAGAGGCTTCCACCCGATTTACGAGTTTTCAGCGTATGCAAGGTGTGCTGCTTATGTGCATAACATCCATTAATTGTAGAGTTAATTATTTCGATTTTAAGACCAGTAAATATGTAGAATCATAAATTTTTCTAAACTCTGGCTTTTCAATAAAAATGAACATAATTTTATGCTGTAAAGTCGCTGAGGTTAGATTTTTTTATTCGAATTTCCTTTCATTAGTGAGTACTTATTGTTCTTAAAGTCAACCGTTTTCTCACGTATTTGGTTGACCTATTTTTATGAGTTTTGTAAAGCCTGTCTATATGTATTCTGCTATAATGCCTTATCTTAAAATTACACAGAGAAATTGAAATAGACTGGTCTGATGAGATAATATTCTATTTCCAACATCTGATTATGGCATAGCGCTAAAAATTGTGCTAGTGTCGAATTGGGCCCAAAAGGAATCATAACAACCTCTTACCATGCAATCGCACTGAATCCTATATTAGATAGATGCTAGAACAAATGCTAACACAGAAGTGCCTCCACCTTTTTAGAAATCGTATGGAATTAGAAAACGAAGCTAATTGCATTTGACCACCTGCATAATCAGTGTAGTGCTTTTTTGCGAAATCATTTTTACTTCATGTACAGAGTAAGATCATGCGCATGTCAGATGGCACGTGTGCTTGTACTACGTTACGATAGCAGAAGTACCAATTGTGTATATGAGAGTTATTTACAGTAAATTTCAAATATATTGAAGCTGTCCGGACCATCAATTAATTGCATCTGAAATTTTTTAATTTTCCATTTCAAGAACACGTATTAAAGTGACAATAAATCTGTGTGTTTTTTACCTCTAATTTGCAAGTAATGCCTTTTTATATATAAAACTATATGGTCCTAACTGGTATAGTTTTAGATGTCAGAATTTGTCATATCTGAAGTTTACTGAAGATATTGTATAAATTTAAACTATCAGTTACACCGAAAATATCGGCATGTACCATCAAACGTACTCGGTAGAGTGGCAAAGCTATCAAATAATAGAATGTATCATTTTGTAGACCATCAATTTATAAAATATGCACTGCGAAATTTTTTATGTGCGTACATATCTCCACAAAGAATTAAAGCATTTTTTCAAAAAGTAATTTTTTTATTGGTCTTTGTTCTGCTGAAATGAATAAAATGGATCTTGAACGAATAGAGTCAGAAATTAAAAGTTTAAAATTTTAATGTAAAATATCTGTATAAATTTTTTACTCTATTTCTATATGCTTGAGTTCATTCGTATTTTATATTATGGTAATTTTGAAATATTCTGGGTACGTTTCAGTTACCATTTTATCATGATAACCATACATATGTATAGTACGATTTTAAAGTAGCCATTTTTTTGCGTCATTTTCAGCATAAGTGCTATGACTTTAGCTTTGGATTGATTCGTATTTAGTATTATGTAGGTATTAATGATGTATCTTCTTCGATACCCATAAAATCTGAATTTGCGAATGCTCCTTTAACTGAAATTTAGGTACGCAAAGGATTCAATGGACGTACAGCGTGTTCTTGGCGAGATTATGAGTACTACTTACCCTCAGCTTTATTTAAAGGTAGTTATTAATAGTAAGTATCTATATTGCAAGACTTATATATTCTGTAGAAATATTTTTGGTACAAGATAATTTTGTAAAAGTCTATAGAGTAAAAGTACAGTTGAAACTTTTAAATTGCATACTACCGGTGGATGCTGTGTGTTATGGTAGGGTGCAAATTTCGAATAATATGTTATTTATTTGTGTACATCGAATATCGGTAAATCAGAATCTGTTGCACTTTTTCGGGTTCTACTGTTTTGAAAGATTAGATAAGGCTGCAGGAACAATAAAACTTTTAAAGTTCAGTATAGAAACAGAAAAAATAGAGCACTATATTCTATTCATTTTACCTACTTCCGCCTTGAATATTATTATGCAGCTTTTTTATCAAACTTTGGCCATTTACCAAAAGCCGAATGGCAATTTTTGAAAGTAGAATGCCCATTTGGCAAAGTTGAATGAAAAAAGCATAGATATATTATCATAGAACAATTTTAGATCATTACGTATGCTATCTAGTATTTCAAGTAGCTGCAAATACATTATCGAATACTTTGAAAGTGAAAAGTATACAGTGAATGGTCAATTGTGAGAAAGGGAAGTGCATCATAAATATTAAGTATTTTTTCTCTTAGAATTCGGAAAGCATGCAATAGTAATTTCAAAAGGTTGAATGTATTTATGATAAGTGTACATGTTTTTCAAAGTACTTTGGATCTGAAGTATTTTACTTTCTTCACTTTTTAGAAAAGCCATTTATGGTATACTGGCTTTTTTATTGAAGTACATCCATGGAAATCATTCTTTATATATGGTTTTGATGCAATCTTAAGTTGAAGTCTAACTTTGTATGGTGAATGTTACATTCATTTTTTTCTGTGCGTATTTTTCAATCATTGAGAGTGGTCTATAAGAGACTTAGCAATGGAATATATTGTTGCAGAAAGTTTAATTAATGATAAATTTTTTTCAGAACACAACTTTAACTTGATTACTAGTCTTTTTTGTACATGTTAAGAAATAAATTATACATAAATTTTTATACTTAAAATAGCAATATGCAGAATATTATCCAAAAAATTTTTCGTGCATTATTTGGCGTTTTTAAGAAAACCAATTTGTGCTAAAGCATTACTTTATGTTTGTATTATTCTTTTGTAATGCATATAAAAATTCATATAATCATGCCTATCAAGTTTAGCAAAGAAAAAAAGGAATATTAAATCTTTTTATGATATCAAATTTTCTAAATTTTGATCTTTCAACAAAAATGAGCTCATTGTGAGCTGAAAAGTCACCCAGGTACAATCTTGCGCATTCTAATCTTCTCTCATTAGTGAATCATGCATTTTTCTTAAAATTCTTCTTTTGTTTAGAATAATTTAGTAAACTATTCTACACTTGCTTTTACGATAAATGCTACGTTTAATAATGATGTGTACTGTGATGAGCATATTCTTTGTTTTGTTATTTAACTCATATCATTGGTTAAATTCAGAGTCGGAAGCTATTGATGAGTTCGGTAGACTACTAAAGCTTTTTTGTGGAACCCATAGCTATCACAATTTTATAAGTATGAAAGGTCGAGAACTACGAGATAAGTGGAAAGAGGTACGTATGTATATGACTTAGGATGGTATAGACTCAATTCTCTGTACAGATAATGTGCATTACCGTATGGGGGGGGGAGGGTGATGACAAACATTAAATTATCCAACTTGGTATCTAGCTTCGTACTTGCTTGATCAATTTTGATTTATTTTATTTTTTTCACTGTACATGTACCGTCTATATGAATGCATGTCAGTGTGTACCAGAAGGTATCATTCTGCGTGTATTTTTGTTAGAATTCGATTCAAAGTATGCTCGAACTAGGAAGCTAAGTCTCACTTCCGAATTACTGAGTTAAGATATGTATTTGATGTGCTCAGTACTGTATAGCTGAGCATGCAAGAATTCATAGAAAATGATAGAAGAGAAAGAGGAAACACCGAGAGTTTTATTAATAAGTTATGTGAAAAATATGATATCTATGAAGGCGGAGTCATTGCTTTATTTGAATATAGTACAAATCAAATTATACAGTTCTTCGATACAGATCTCACATATATGAATCATTACACAGTTCATAGGTTGAAGGTAGTGACTATGTTGTTCCAACAATTTGCATATATATGGGGGGGGGGACCATAATAATATGTATTACATTATCTAAAATACGTGCTTTATGCGAACAAGATATAGCTTTTTTGCTTTTTTTATTGTAAGTAAAATGGTGAAGAGTCATATTTCATAATATTTTTGAGAGGTGAAAAAGTTCAAAACAATTTAGCACCCTATACTACACTTTTACCTATAAATGCAGTTATTTTTATGCATCTATGCGTAATTTTATGTGTTTTCATTTTGCTCATATATTGCAATTTTTACGAATGTATCTTTGCGTCCATTTATCCAACTCATTTATACTTCTATTTATGATATAGTCTCACGTACTTGTGTCTGTATGTATGAAAGATTGAAGAAGGGAGAATGTCATTGGAAGAATCTAATTCTTCTGACCAATTGGAGTCTTCGGTGGATAGTGAAGAAGTGAGAATGTTATTGGAAGAATCTGATTCTTCTGACCAATTGGAACCTTCGGTGGATAACAACGAAGAGGGAAATATCAACCTTTCCCTGGAAAATGAAAACAAAATAGCTACTAGAAAAATTCTGAAAGAAATGACAACTAGTATTTATAAAATGGAATTAGAAAAATTGAAAATTTTAGTGGGCAGTCAGGAAGAATCGTTTTTACGCATTCATATTCGAGGGCAAGCATTTCTTTACAATCAGGTAAGAGTGGTAAATTAGGCACCAAAAAGGATATGTATTAATTTTTTTTGCATGTATCGATTAGTGCTAACAACTTTGTAATTTTTTCTAGAGCTAAATTTTTATCAAGTTGGAAAATGAATGTATCTTGTACGGTATTGCTGAATTTCTTATGCAATGTAGATAGCAAGATTGAATGAGTCAAAATACAATATTTGACTTAAAGTTTTTGCAAGGATTGCTTTGTTTTTAGAAAGGGTATTGAATTTTTATTTATGATAGCAATGTATAGCAGGCTACTAACTAATTCTGATTTTTACACATTTTTACAATACATGTAGGGAGTCATACTCTATATAATGCTGTTCCATTGTTAATTGTATTAAGAATACAGTTTCTATGATTTGTTTACGGTAGATTCGACTTATGGTGGGGGCAGCAATTGCGGAGGCAAATGGGGTAGTTCCCCAGGGTTGGATACGTTCCGGTTTGATTGTACCCTATACCTTACACTTTCCTCTTGCCCCAGCTGAGGGGCTTTTGTTGGTATCGCAAGGTTTTACTAGGGGGAGACTAGGTTGGTGCTATAAGTTATGCTTTTATTTATAGGAAAATATACCCAAAGCACCAGAGAGGAAGGTTTGATAAAGATTGTAGTCAGGATTTCTGTGATGAAAGTCGATGAAGTCACCTTCGAACTGTCATGGCAACTACGAGTCATTGATGCAGATGAACTGTAACATGAGAATTTAAAGTTCTCCTTAGACTTCTTTTTTGCCTTACAGCTTTTCATGCTAGAGTGAAAGAGAGAAGGCAGATAGTTATATTAATAAAAATTGAAAAACACAATTATGCTTCACTTTAATGCTGCAAAGCTTCAGAATCATATAATTGCTTATTCAGTAATGAGTAGTTTACTGGATTGTATATTATACTGGTATGTTTTTATGCACTCACATATAGATAATCCTGCTGATCATTACGGAAGTTCACAGATTGTGGAAATGCAACTAAATAGTTGGCCTATTTGAAAGGGCCTTTTGATATGAATGAAATTCAAGTAATTTTATTGGATAATGTATAACAGATATTTCCATATTTCGTGAACATTTTGTGATACGACAAATTCCTCATGTGATGACAACCTAGGCATATTTCTTATTATTTAACTCTATTTTTACTCTCATTTTCATTTCAGGAAATGCAGCAGTTTTAGACCCCGCCCAACTTGCCGAGGTATGCTACGATAATTTATATTAGGTGTGTATGCATTTTTGCTTCAATTTCTAATATATTCGCGGGTTACATGCTTTTGCATTGTAAAATGTGTGATTTAGAAGGGAATATTTGTTGAAAATGTAAAATAAACTACTAGAAAATTATTTCCTTTTTTAACTAACTTTTTAAATTTGACCTTAAAAACAGAATGAATTCATTATGTGCTGAAAATTTGATAGAGGACGGGATATTAATTCTAAATGTGAACGCCATAAAAGTATGTCTGTGTTATCTCAAATCCTCATTTTAAGAGGTCTACTCTAGACATGCACCCATACTTATTTTTAGGCAAATGATTATGTTATTAATACATGTAACTCAAATAGCGCCTGTTAAGGTTTTGTTGGCATTCAGGTTTTTATGAGGGTTCCTTTTGTGCATGCTATTCTATGGTTAACATTACTATGAATACTTTTTTATGCCATGTAGGGTTGTACTTTTTTTGGTGTTTTGTTTTGTGATAAATTTCTTTTAGGATACCTGAAAAGGATTATCAATGATCAATCGACACATATAAAGTACATATAGTATAGCAGCATGCATACATTCATACTGATGAATTGCATTCATACACGCACATACTCTGGTAATTTCCTTGCGTAGGTAGGAGGGACTGTAACTGAATGGGGTGAGGATAATAGGAATCTAGAATGTAAAGGGCGACTACAGGCTTTAATGGGCGAATTTGATGTAAAAGAAGCAAATGAATTCCGAGAAACACAAATTATACCCAAAATTGCATCAAGTTGGATAAATGAAAAGGTATTCGTGCATACATTTGTTGTTTGTATATTGGTACACATGTGCACACATACAGACGTAGAGATAGTTACTAGTATAGTGATTGGTGCATATATATTCTGATATATACATAAATCCACGCTCATATACGTGTAGCGATACATTCATACAGACAATTGTACACGTAGTAATATATATGCACAGTAATGCGTTTATAAATAAACATATGAAGCGCTGTTTTTTTCAAACTTTTTCAGTTGGGAGAAACATGGCTAAATTG
Organism: Vaucheria bursata; assembly: GCA_032358265.1. Taxonomy (NCBI): domain Eukaryota; class Xanthophyceae; order Vaucheriales; family Vaucheriaceae; genus Vaucheria; species Vaucheria bursata. Next base: position 19,886 of record JAULBW010026502.1, read on the forward strand.
GGCCGATGAGCAATTTCGTTTAAAATCAGGACCGGAATTAGGTAAGGTGACCTAAGTTGTTTAAACTTATCATGGCCTACTTTTATCATGGCTATATTTGTGTTTATTATACTCTAGTCATTTATTTCTTATTATTCTTGATATTCATATTCTTTCTTGAGCTTACAGCAATTAGTGTTATTCGTTATAATTTCACGAGTAGCCAGCATTTGCACCGGAATATGTTACATACCAAAATTCAAACTTCGTCGAGCTAGGTATTGTATGGATTTCTTCTAGAAAGAATCGTTAACGTGACCATTCGACAAGGCATGCTTTGAACTTCAAGTTTTAATATTTAATATAGAATATTATGCAGAAACTCGAATGTTGAGGAGTTATGGCCTGATATAGTTTGAAATGTCGTATGCTTTATATTCAGTTGAAGATGAAAAATAGTTTTAGCCTAAAAAATAATAGCCCCTTCGATTTCTAAATCTGGTATTTGTTATTTTCGGAGGAATATGGTGGGCAGTTTTAATTGAATAATCGTCACAAAAATTCAGTTCATCGTATAAAAATTTATTTAATATATCTGCAATCATTTTTACACGTATACAGATACTTTGATGGAAGCGATTCGAACATTTGAAGACTCGGCCAGGGAAAAAGATGAAGCAGGTGGGTACCTACAAAATTTTGAGGGTGGGGTACTATAAAAAATTTACATTAAAACCTCCTGAGTCGCGTATCTCATCGTTAAATGCTCCAACTTTTTTCATATTTTTTGAATTTTTCTCTAGAGTTTGAAAAGGAAAAATCGTATCGTATTCGCGCATCTGAACGCGAAAATGCTAGAATTAAGGTACAAAACATATATTTGTCATGATCAATTTAGTCTTATTGAGATTATGTTTCACCATATCTGTTTACACTTTTTTTGTTCATTCTAAACTGTCGCAGCCAACTGAATGTCAAGCCAATATTTTGTATCTCCGACTTTTCAAACTTCAAGTTGCATTGTGTTTATTTATTATTATGAAGTTTGTGAACAGTTACTCTCATTATTCTCTTACATTCTTTTGAATGCATTAACATTTGTGCGTGCGTGCATATGGAACATTTTCAGTCCTTTAAGGAATAAATTAGAGTCCTCGTATATTTCTAAGTTGTGCAAAGCAAAATCCTTCAAGTTTATAGATATTGTTTGACTGCTTTAAGCTGAAGCAGTCATAATCCTAGATGCATGCGTAGAGGCATCGCATCTAAATATCCATTCCTACTTAATTTAATGGGAACCCTATTCAGGGCCTCTTACACTTATTTTGGAACTATTGTTCTTACTCAATTCAAATAATTCTAGAATTATTTATATATTTAGGAATGTCTGCCCAAGGGTTTTGCCACACAGCTTATATCGCAGATGAATATGCTACCAGGGAAAAAAGTAACTGCCATTCAACAAGCTATAATTAGTCGAATGAAAGCTAATGTAGCCGAAAATCAACGCATTTTGAGTCAAAATTCAACAGGGGAAATTTCTCCAGGCAGAATTGATTTTTCTTCGGATATAAGTGAATTACTGGATGAAGTGAAGAATGTGGGTATAGATAACTTGGCCCGTGATGGTGGATTTTTGCCTATGGAGTAGCAGTGTTTCTTATGTTATTGGCTAAAAAGATATTTATCAAAAGTTATATCAGTTTACATATTAGCGTTGTAGTAAACTCCGGGTACAATGGACCCATCGGAAACATCAAATATTAATTTGCTAAATGCGACAATCGCTATTTCTGCAAATCTGAAGCTGAGCGATGGTACAGAATGCCATTTTCGTTTATGTTTTATAACTTCATTTATTTGTTAAGCGATCATTCGAGAAGAGTAAATCCCTATATCCAAAATTTACTGCGTCAAATTCAATTTTTCAAGCGAAAGTTTTATGAAGAATACATTGGCTGATACGATTTGTTCAGAGCGGTCCTATTTCCGATTTCTGGTTATGATGAAAATGATTTATTACTGATTAAAATGATATTTACTAATATTATATTGTGCCCAGAAAATAAAATATGAATATATTTTTATTCGAAATTCATTTTCCTGTTGAATATTGCAAGGCCATAGAGCACCTAATTCTAAACTTGCTTTTACTTTCAGGAAATATATATTTCAATTATTCGAAAATCAATTTTCTTCATATTCTTTCTGGTGTCAGTTGTATAGTTTTGAGTTACATCTTAGATAGTCTTATTTCAGTGCCATGGTGCCATATCCAAATATTATATAATTGTTATATACGAATATTGTACAATGACAATATAAACTCATAGTAACTTGAACAGTTATTCATTAAACAAATAAATCAACATGGATGCTGCTATGAGTAATTGAGAGCTGAAGGAAGATAATGGTGGCAATCATGGCGGTTTCTTCAAAACTGAGTTTTGCAGTAAAATATTAATTGGCCTTGGAAATATACTAGAGTCATATTAATTCCTTGACAATGTTTATTTATTATGAATCAATCCTTACATTTTAAATCAGTCTTTTTCTTGTGGAAACTACTTGAACAAAAAATACTTAGCTTTCATATTTGATGCCAGAAATCTGGCTACCATCGAAAGTGCATGGTACAATTGTATAAATAAAGTATTCAATGGAATTTGTTTGATGCCTGTTCTTGTTAGGATGAAAGAAAAAAGATATAGTAATATGATATACAAGTTATGCCTTTATATGGATGATGTAGCTCAGTTGAGGGGATGAACTCCAATGTATTGCAGAGGGCAAATAAACAGCAGAGCAGAATGTTAGAAACATGAAATACAACAAAGCACAAGAAACTGTGACAAAAATGTGTATATTTATCATGCACTAATTATGTTGATAGAAGTGAGATAACTTTATCAACACAACAAAATAAATAATCCTACTGGCATCTGTGCAGCCAATTTACTTGGAACGTCATAAATGAGAACTGACCACAGCTATAAAAATAGAAGAGATTCCTAAGAGTTAATTTCTAACACAAAAATAAGATTTAATAAAAATACAAGTTTTACTAAACTTCAAAAGATGGAACAAATAAACGTCCCTGCTAGCTCCTGCAGTATACTCTCTTGAAGTGCCCTTGAAATTGACTCTTTGGTAAATCTTGCTGAATCTTTTACTTTATAAATTAACGCAATAATTTTGATAAATAGGCTTGTGACTATTCTAAAATTATTTAAGTAGTCCTTAGAAATCATCTTTGGCAGAAATAAAGTGAAGTAACTGATAATGGAGCTAAATCAAGCAGAAGTATAGTCTTAATGATAATTTTGGAATAATATCCAACCAGTTGAAATGGAGTTTAAAGTATAATAGAAAATAGTAAAGAAGTTTTGAGAGAACATGATGAAAATAAAATCAGTCTTTTGTTGGTTGAACTGGTTACATGACTATTTGGGAAAATGATCAAAGAGATTTCCAATTAACCATAGGAAAGATGATACGTGGCAAATTTAGGTGTAGAACAAAGGAATCCATTAAGAATCATGATAAAGGTGTTAACATAATGAATTTGGTATTAAGGCACAGTTGGGATAATAGGTGTAATGTGGTAAAAGAGGCAAAAAGGTGAGAAAAGGTAGACGGAATATAAGCAAACATTAGCAAACATCGATGAATACAGGTAAATATAGTTGAGCAATCATGCTGTAGTAATTTATAGAGATAACAGGACCAGCAAATATTGTGACTAAAATTGAAATAAAGTATAGCATTTGCAACACTTTAGTTACAATGATTTCTTGCTTCAATTGATTTGTCAAGTAGACCACAACCGTCTTTACTGACTTATTTTCAAACTCTAATGCAGAGTTTTTAAAGACTTTATTCTGTATGTTAAAGCAAATTTTTTGGTTCCAAAAAAGTACAAAGAAATAAGAATACTTTTGGTTCAAATATGCAAGCTTTTACTCTGTGCATTGATTTTAAAAAATTGAAATTGTAAATGTTGAACTTAATAAATGAAAAAAACAAAAGCTAAAATTTAAAAGAACTATTATGACAGCATTAAGAACTATAAGCTTAATTTTTGAATAAAAATAATAATTAATTGTAAAATGCATTAATTTGATAAAATAACTGCACTACTGTTTTTTTTTCAAGTATTGGTGCAAAAATTGAGAACTTTCCTTCATGATAGCAAAAATTAAAGCAATCTGGTTTGTCCAATGAAAACAATACATTGTAAAAGATGCTAATAATGTGTATTTTAAAACTATGAAAAGTTTATTAACGTAGATTTAAAGTAAAGTAAATGCAATTAGCATGCATTGAGGATTTTTATCAATTCATTTTTGAAACATTTAAATGTAATTTAAAATTTATTCATACTGACTTGATACTCATGGACACTATTGTAAATTGTATTTTGTGGTATGAGAATGGCATCTACTGCACAGCATATGCTTTCATAAATTCAATTAAAATCCATGCAGGTGTAGATCATAAATATTTAAAGAAATTTCAACATCTGAGGCAATTGTTCGCTACTCATTTAGAACCAGCTTTGTCATTAATTCCTATATTTCTAAAGCCAAATTCAAGTAAGTCCAGTGAAGTAATTTATTGATTATTTAAAATGAAAAAGTTTTTTCAGTTATTTTATTTTGAAAATATTAATAATTTTTCTGCTAAAATATTTCACTAGGCAAAAAGAAAAAAAATGCATGGTTGAACTTTAATTCCTATGAAAACAAAATGCAATTTTATGTCAGATTTATGTGTAGATATATTCTTGGTTTTTTTGTTGATAATTTTATTTTTAAACAATTGCAATCAAATTTTAATTTATTTAAATGCAGTACTTGGTCAGACTCATGCTGTTAGCAATTGATTATAATGCCATGCTTTCTATTTGAGGGACTTGAATTATAAGTTATGTTCGTTTATCATCAACTAGCATGAAAACAGATTGTTTCATACGTTGCTGAGCATAAATCTCACTAACACATGATATGAACTAATGATGCATACCGCTTTACGTTTCTTGTTCTTTGGTGTTTTTCGGAGTTATGCATGGAGTGTATATTATTGATTCTTACACTTCCCCTTCGAGCAAAACCTTTAAATGTAAAAAGTGTGTAGAATTTTTTTGCAGGCAAGCAGATAAATTATCAAGTGAAGAGAATAGAAAAAACACTTTGATTAATCTTAAACCTGTGCAATATCAATATATGACACTTGTTTTAATCCGTTCAATTTTATTTATTTAAGAATTAATGCAATTGCTCTAAATGGTGCAGCTATAGCATGTACTGAGATAAGTTTTGTTTCGTGCACCATTTGCAGACTCAATTTTTATCGTGTTGAAATAACTATAGAGCCTTAATTATTATACTTTATCTTTGACACAGCGTTTAAATGAATATTTTTTGAAAAACATGAAGTCAATGTCTTCAAAAACAGATTCCCATCAAATGTAGCATGCAATTGAAAAAAATCAAATTCCTCATATTCAAATCAATAAATAACCTTTTACTAAAAAATTATCGTCTTATTTTTCGTCTATAGTCCTTTTTTCCCTTTGAAGAGCGAAAAGAGGCTTTTTTTACGGGCCCCGCATTATCTCCCCCTTCAATTTCACCAGTTTCCGGTATTGCAGCATTTTGACCTGCTAATTCACTTTCGTATTCTTCAACAGAAATTTTCTTCGAACGTAATTTCTTGTAGAGTCGTTCCTCTTTACCAAGCTCGTCCCACTCTTCTTGCAAAACCTAACGAAACAGAGAAAAATTTTGAACATCAGCTGGTAGTCCATAAAATGACACCATCAGTTACCGCCAAAAATTATCAGTTAATCAAATATTTTGGATTGGAGATATCAACATTAAAAAGCAAGCAAATTGAGTGGAGTGGTAAACTATATAAGCTATAGAATATATCAAATGATGGACCATCGATTTCTGAAATATCGCCTGAATTAATTAAGTTAGAAAAGATCAATGAAAAGTAATTTTTGTAGCGTTATCAATGCTAATAGGAGGCTGGAGGAAAAAACACCATTAAAATAATTTCTGACATAGTATGCATAAAAAATAAATCTAGGCAAAAGAAAACTTATTTTCCTGGGCTGCTAACTTTTTGATGTAATATGAAGAGATACTATATCAATTCAATAGGGTTTATAAACTTTATTGAATTTCTTATTTCATGACCAGAAGAAAAAGTCAAATCAAATTAACATGTAGTTGATAAGGTCACGTAGGCAAAAAATTGTCATGGTCCTACATAAACGTATATAAATAAATTAATATGAATTTTTCAGTGATTTAACACCATAAGAAACTCACCTCATGCTTCTTTTTCTTTATTCGTTTGCGTAGTCGAATAGCATCGCTTTTTGCCTTTTCTTGAGCTAGCCTGTCTTTTTTCTTTTGCCTCTGCAAGGTAATATCATTGCGCTCAGCATCCCGCTGCACACCAGAGAAGAATAAAATTTGACAAAGTCAAGAAATTTCTGGCAAATTTTCAAGCATTGCTATGAGATAGTTAAGTACGAGAGATTTTTTGATATGCATAAACAACAATTGTTACGTCCACTTGCAAAATACATTTCAAATTTACCCACTTCTTTGTTTTGAACACTCTGAGCCTGTAATTTCAACTGGCGAGCTTGCTCTCTTCGTTTGTCTTTGAACTGAATTGATGATGTATTTTCTGCCTCATCTGCTTGAAAAGATCCAATTTCTAGTCCACTTAATTCAGGCATTTTTGGCAGACGTAAAAGTGCAAAACTTGTAGCGACAGCGCCTAAATCTAAATCTGCTAGTCGAAAAATGAACTGACACTGATGCTCCTAGAAAGAAGAAAATATCAACCATACAAGTAATCCTATCAATTTAAACTTTGTTGAAATGTAGTTGGAGACTTCCTCCAAACATAGCAACTTGTTTTATTCGATTGGAACAACATGTGTTCTTATATTCAATTATAACGACTCCTAATATGAGGTAACATCGCATTAAAAATTTTTCAAAGTAACTTTTTCAATATATTGCTAGCCATGTCTAGATTTGTTACCTATTTAATTGTAGCAAACTGAAAAAAGAATTCTAAATTAACTTTAAAAAAAGAATCGGTTCTATAAATAATTTTTCCCGCAATTCAAATGGTTGTTTTTTGGTCCTTTATCCAATCTTATGGCGACTTTACAATTTATTTTATACTGGAGCTCGGTCCTGGATCACTTCATTTAGAAGTGTTCTACAGCTAATTTGTAAAGATTAATGCATACTAGTATTCTAGCTATTATTTGAATACGCAAGTCTCTAGAAAAATTGAATGCGGAGCTATAATTGGGCACTTCAATCTTTAATATCACTCTGCATTTTCCTTTCTTCTTTCTATTGTTCCTTATATATGTCGCTATATCCCCAGCTATTGATAACAGTATTAATGCTAGTAACCCATGTTATTCTGTTATGAAATTAATTAATATACAGAAAGTTGCAATATGTACTGATAACATACGATACTATAACCTTATAACATAATGAAGTAACATAAATTTTTATTTGTACCTTATAAGCTCTAATAAGCGAAATAAATGCTTTGGTGCCTTTTTCCAGTAAATCTCTATCCTGGCGAACTAAATTTTTAGCTTGTTTAAGGACATTTTCATTGAATTCATTCCATCGACTATCAATGTTAGTATCTGTACTATCAGGAACTACAAAAAAGAATTAGGTAAAATAATTATGCATATATATATATATATTGAGGGAGGAATCTTTCCATAGATTCTCAAATAAAAAAATTTTGTTAATTGAAAAATTGAACTTCTGAGCATCATTTGAATTGCACTAGACTTAGTTTTCAGAAGGCCTACAGAGCTGAAAAAAGAAACAAATCTTAGAAATGCAGCAGAAATAGTCTACATGAAAATAAATTAACCATACTGAATTCAGTTCATCTAATCTAGAGGTAAAATTTCAATTTTTATTTCCGTTTTTAACACATAAAAGCAATTTTATTTTTGCTGTAGAAAGTATTGAAATTTTTAAAAAATTCATTTGATTTTATATCTCATTATCTTTCATGAAAATCATTATACTGAACATATCTTTCCCAACTTCATGTAAAAACCCATGAAAACAATGTAAATTCTCACCTAAACTGTCCGCATTGAAATCGGAATCCACAATATCTGTAACATCTTTTTCATATCGATCATTTGTTTCAATGTCAAATTGCGCCAGCGGAACTCGTTTCAGTCCTAGAAACTCTATGTATGACTCTTCTTTTGGTAGTAGAAAAGATAACGAACAACCTAAACGGCCGGCACGAGCTGCTCTGCCAACTCGATGAATGAAATAGTTAGGATCCTAAAAGTAGGAAAAACATATCCAATAAATTTCAGAAATAACAAATCTGTCGAGATTATCGAACCAATTCATCATATCCAAAATTCATTGCATATGAAAATCTGAAGCCAAACTTAACGCAATGCAACTTTTCATTTATTGACTGTAAGTGAGAAATCATCAAAAGCAAATTTGTTATATGTAAAATTGAATATTTTATATAAAATTTTGGAGCACATATAATGGCATTAAAATAAAAGTCGTACTCTTTCCCCAAAAGAAGGAAAATACTGTAGATATTGCACATGAACTTTTTTATTCGAAATTCCGTCAGATTTTTAAGTAGTAGTTCTCTTCAACTGCAAAGATCACATCACTGAGCAAAATTCAGCTTGACAAGGATTTCATATGTAATTCAGTAATCTTTTCATACCATGAATTCGTTTAAACCATATTTAATAGGCCACAAAACTATTTTAAAACTTTTTAACCCATCAAAATTATTCCAAAATTTGACCTTTCAACAAAAAATAAGCGTAAACATTGTCATCATAGAACTTCTGTGTATGTTGTATAAAACTCGACTCACTTGTGGGGGTTCATATTGTACAATCCAGTCTACATCAGGTATATCGATTCCACGTGCTGCAACGTCCGTACAAACTAATATCCCACTTTTTTCATTCAAAAATGACTCGAAAACACCATTTCTACGTTTTTGAACCATCTTTCCATGAAGCGAAAATACCATTCTAGTACAAGTACTAGAATCAATAGTAATTTTAGAATTCGCATCGATACTATTCAAAGTATCATGATTGTTCTTTAACAAACCAATAAGTAGTCGCTCTAAGAAATCTACTCCAGCGCAAGTCATTGTAAATATCATAACTTTTGAATTTGAATTTTTATTCAAAAAACGAATCAAAGTACCCAATTTTTGCTGGGGATGGCAGGTTATATAATAATTACGCAAGCTAGAAGGGGTTGCTTGAGTAGAACCACTCTCTCCTGCAAAAAAAGGTTAAAAAAAATTATTTCAGAAGAGGATAATATTTTGGATTTTTCAAATTATCCTTATCTTATGTATATTAATTCATTCAGAATAATAATAATGAAAGGTCAAAAGAATAAATAAAGCAATAACAAAATATGCACCTTTACTGCTCTCCATGATTCAGTAGTACCAATACATATTTATAAAATTTAATGTAGTGTGTGTTCTATAAGCGTGCATCAGTTTAAGCACGTCGACTGTAAGTTTCATAGCATTCAAATTCTGGATAGAATGAGTCTGTTATGAGCAATTTTAATTTCAATCTTAGTGAATCTGCCATATTCAATTGAATATTTCTATCATCCTGAACTTTCTGATTCATCGAATACTTATGTTAAGCGATACATCATTTAGCATGAGTTTACATTTGGATGTTTACCACAGGTCCTATAGATTTCTTCATGCACGAGAAACGAAGATTTGGCTAAAATCAATTCTGAGAATGTTAAGGAAATGTTTTAAATAATGCTGGAATAATTTAGAAGGGAAGTTGGAAATAAAGAATTCTGCTGTAGAGGTGATTTTCCATAAATCGATGGTCCACTAAACGATATATTCTGCTTATTTTATTTTTCCATTGTACTAAGCTCCATTTGCTGGTTCACATTGATATCTCTAATCTGATATATTCAATTACACAGATAATTTAGGTACATTCGACGGTATCAGTTTATGAAATAACTTTGTACATAAAAGCCTGGTGCATAAGTCTAATAAAAAATTTAAAATTATCTATTGTTGCCAGAGAAAATTTCTTCTAGTGATTACCAAGTATTGGTCAGTTATATGTATATGGCTAATTTCTTCTATCTTCAGTAGTTATTAGCTCAAATATTAATTAACTAACTGTCCGTCCTATTTGAACTACAATAAAATTTAGATTTGACAATCCATTAGGACCACCGAGTTCATTCGCTGTATCCAAAATTCTGAATTTGGCGCAATATGACTTACTCGTTATATATGAAGCTTATTGCAAAGTATCTGTCAATTGCATAGAATCATCATAGAAATTTATAGTATGGCAAATTTCTGAGAATTGAATTATTTATCGACCAATAATCCTTCCCATGTGCACTAATGTCTTCAAGTATAAAACTCAAGAACCTGCAAATGCAAATTGAGATTAACTTTCAAATTTATAAAAATTTATACAATACCTGTATCTGATGAATTTCGAACTGTTACCGAAACTGTGGCTGGGTTTCGCAACCCAGCTCTTGCCAAATCTTTAACCTGATGAGTTTGTGTGGCACTAAATAATCCTATAACAATTGATATACAACAAATAAATGCAAAAAATAATGATGACCACTAGCACTTGTAATGAATAGATCGGAATCACCGAAGAAGTTCGTTATATCTGAAAATCTAAAGCTAAACTTGAACACTACATATCATTTTTTTCCTTAGTTTATTGTGAGCTAAAATTTATTATGTATATAGAGACTGATTTAGTATATATTTTGAAAGATAAAATGTTCGCATATGTATTTTGAAAATAATCTTTAAAGAATATAATTTGAACAGAGGAAGATGATTAATGCACAGTCATTTACACTTGTTATCCTTCGAGGTCAAAAGAACAAAATAGATGTAACTCGAAAGTCATCACATACAAATCCTAGCCGAAGCAAAATTTTTTGAAGATATCGTTTGGAGCTAAAAACAAATTTGAATAATAATTTTTCTGTAGAAAAGAATTTGAGTGAAACAGAATGACATCGCTGAAAAATTATAATTTGGCAAATTGCCCCTCCCCCCAAATAAATATATTTGTATACCATCTATATTGTGACGACACTATTAATATCATTTCAAAATATATTTTTTACTAACAAAGTTGTTGCATTTATCCACCGAAATTCTCTTCCAACTAAGACTTTATATTTGAATTATATGAATATGAATTGCATTTGATGTATTTTTAATACATACAAGCATTCAAAGAACAATTTTTAAAATTAAGCAAAGGTCAAATTCAAAACATCGAAAAATTTTGTCCATAAAGATCATTTATATATGGGTCCATTTTTTGTAAGTTATCTTATTGTGAGTCAAGAGCTAAACTAGACCAACATTGAGTAAATACAACTTTGTGCGATTAACTTTACTTAAGTGCGCATTACACCGGCTAGTGTTAGTCATCATACTTCAAATCATCTTAAAATGAGATATAATTCTTTACCTGTTCGTCTCTGCTTTGGTAAGACAGATAAAATTGCGCTGATTGATGCTTGAAATCCCATATCTAGCAGCGTGTCAGCTTCATCTAAAATCAAAACCTCTAATTCACGAACGTCAAATACCTTATAATTTATAAGCATATCTTCCAAACGTCCTGGTGTGGCGACTAAAATAGAACACCCCTCCTTTCGAAATTCTTCAATGGTGTCCTGTGTACTGGTTCCACCTATCAATAATGTATACATAAAATACTCGATTAGAGCCCCATTAAAATTTGAAAATATATTGACTGGTATAATCACTTCCCTAAAAATCGACGTTTCCTGTTCATGCCAATTTTAACAGATTCAATTAACAACCGATATGATGAATTAGTCTGGACAACAAACAACGTTGAACGAGCAAAAGAGTCAGTGGTACTGGGTGTTAGCAGAGTGATGCTGTATATGTGGAGGAGAATCTAAATAAGATTACAAGTGAGGAAAGTTTGATAAATTTTGAATGGTATATACGCTTATAGCTAAAATAGTAATTGCATCCTAATTAAAGATATGAATACGTACATATCCAAAAATTTTATGTAAGAAATATTAACAAAAATATGCAAGTGAATAATGTGAGAGATTGAAAGTCGATGTATAATTGAAATACATACTGAACACCAAATAAAAGAAGAAAAATAGCGACCTATGAATTCGAATTAAAAAAATTATCCTTGAAAAGCTCAGAATGAAATAACTCTTGATGCTGCCAACATATTTCCCATCAAAACGTACTGATTTTTATAGTCGAGCTCTATGTATTAGTGACAAGTACACTGAATTAGCCCAACCAGCACTACAATTCAAGGACCCATTATGGCTAGATTGCACTTTTGTAAATATTGGCCTTAAATAGCCTCATCAAGGTAATTTTGGAGCTATTGCAGAATATGCCACTAAAAAGGATTTTTAGAAAAATTAACATGTCACTAATGATGCAGGGTTAAAAGGACTTTAATAGCTTTACAGCTTATAATGAGTTCATTTTGTTGAAGTATGAAATTTCAAAATAATATCTGAAAAATAAAAAAATATTCAAAAAATTTAGTGACCTGTTCTACAAATGAACCTCAAATATATGTTATTAACGATTTTGAAGGAATTTAGTAATAAGAAAAATTAAAAAAACTAGCCATCAATGCGTATTTATGGCAAAATCTGAATCATATTACATTAAAAATCATATTTGTTAATACTGTAGACTCGCCGATGAGAAGCATAGCATTAGCCTCGTCGAGAAAAGTTTTAAAGTGCATAACAATGCGATATATTTGCAAAGCTAGTTCTCGCGTCGGTGTCATAATTATTGCTCCGATCTGAAAAATAAAAGTATAATTCTACTAAACACTTTGAGCAGGCAGAAGAGTTCAAATCTTTGAATAACCTGAGTAGAAATCTAACAGATGCTATTTTATGCATGATTGCAGTTTTATCCTTCTAAAGAATGACTGATGTAATACGATACAAATAATACTGCATCCAAGATAAGTGCATTTTGAGAGGATGCACATGACGATAATATAGGCAGGATATATAATTAAAATCTATTAATCTATTAAGAGAGAAAAAATATTACATTTTCATACGAATAAAAAAATGAATAATTTTTTTTCTGCATTGAAAATAAATATTTTCTTTGATTATAATTAAATTATATGAGGATAGTTAGCCTTCTATGTATTTTGGGGGAGGCGAGAAAGATTTGAAGTAAATTATTTTCGATACTCGACATAAATGTAATTTCATTGCAAAAAATATTGAATGTGTCGACATATTACAATATGCTGCCAAAGAGAGGATATGAATTTTCATATTGTGAAATTATAAAAAATCATTTCGAGAGTAAAAAATATTTGTCTTTTTTAAATGTTAAAAATTTCTTTTCTTAAAATTGCTATAACCAGATAAATTTCAGATTGTCATATCAAATTGACATTTTAACCTGATTTTTCTTTAGACTTGTCTCCCTTCTAAGCAGCATCTCAAGGAGAGGAACGACGAAAGCGAGTGTCTTTCCAGAACCGGTTACTGCTTCAACGCATACGTCCTTATTGCGTAAAAAGAGGGGAATCGTTGCAGCTTGAACTGGTGTCATTCTAGAAAAACCTAAATTCTTTATTCCTGCAAGGATTTCTTCACTTAGAGGAGGATCACAAGTTTCAAATGACGCTATCGTCATGATGAAAGCTAAAAAGTCGTACAGAATTTAACGAATTTGGCAAAATTAAATCGAATGCAATAAAGACCTTAAAAGCTTAGGAAGGTGGAAAAAACGTTCACATCTTTTTTGAATTAAAGGACTTTTGTTAAAATCGAGGTAAGTTTCTAAATACAATTTGTGACCACCTCCTACAACATATAAATTGAATGCCCAAACTTTTAAGGTATGATGTCATATGGCATAATAAGACTTGGAACACAATACTTATATTCAAGAAGCAAATTACTTGTATACAATATGTAAGCTTGAGGATTGTGACTTCAAGTGTGACAGCTATTCATTGGTGTACCCTTGTCAATACTAAACCTCATAGCCAGTTTGCTCTGGCAACTCAGGCTCTGTTGGCCCTCTTCTCAACATCGTAATGAGTCTGACTAGTAGTACCCCCTGGTCAATTTTTCTGTTAGTGGTTGATAATCATTAGGTGACTACTCCAAGAGGAAATGGCATATTTTGCAATTTAAATTCCCAAGCTCAACTGACACTCAAAACCATTCTATAGTTCTTTACTTGGTCAATTGCTGATATATTAAAAATAATTCAAGTTAATCTTTCCTACATTTGATACTGGTAGCATTTGCTGGTCTTGCTGGTTAATCTGTAAACATGTTTTGGTTCTCATAGATATTCATTAGATTGAACCTAATCAAAAACAAAAGAGAAAATATTGTACATTATTTTTACAAGCAACTTTAACATTTCCCATTGTGTACAAGTAACTTTACTGATTGAAATAGGGATGTCTTAAAGGTGTAGCAGCAAGAGAAAGCCTTAAGGTTGTATGGAGAGGCCTAGGAAGAAGACAGATAAAAGCATACAACCAAACACACAAATAAATGTTAGAAACATGAAACACAACAAAGCACAAGAAACTGTGACAGAAATATGTGTATTTATCATGCACTAATTGTGTTGATAGAAGTGAGCTAACTTCATCAACACAACAAACTATAAAACCCTACTAGAATCTGTGTAGCCAATTTACTTGGAACGTCATAAATAAACACTGACCACAGCTATAGAAACAGAATTAATCCCGAAGGGAGTTAATTCCTAAGAATAAAGCACCAAGATTCCCAAATACTTGGGTAAATTTGTTTTAATAAAGAACTTCATCATTTATGCATCATATTAAATATTTCTTTTTTACAGCTCATTTTCTTCCTGGAGTAATTTTCCTGTTGAGAAAAAATATTCTTTCTGGAACTACTCGATGAAAATGAAAATGAAGCAAATGACATCAGTTGAGCCAGTGTTTGTGTAGCAGCAAGATAGTCCACTATGATTGCCCCCTTTATTTGTGCAACCATGCATTTTAAGACTACTTTGAAAATCTAATAGTTATACTTGTATCCAAGCCATTTTGAATTTTCAAAAAGGGTAGACATCAAAATATTTCTAGAGTAATGGAAAGGCTGATACTTAAATTTTTTAATGTTATCAGGCACATACTTACTATTCTTGGAAAAGACTATAGGTCATAGTGCAGGCTATTAATAATATAATTCTCCATCAAGTACTAGCATCAAAAATCTGGTATTTACTGAGATATAGCTGATGCAACCAGATTTCTGCAGAACTTAATTTGGACAATAAAATGGACCAAAGTTTGTCTTAGAGGGGAGAAGTAAACATGCACATATAATGCATATGTATATATATATGCTACCTGTCAGGCACATGTCAATTAAAAATAAAAGAATAGATTTAAAGATTAGTCGTAGGATAAGGGTTTATCCAGTACACATTGAACAAAAAGGGAATAGGATTAGTCTAGGAAGAAGATGAGCGGAAGCAAGAAGAGGTTGAATAAGAAAACGTGCACTTTATTTTTAGGTGTTTCTGAGACTGAGTATTGGAAACAAATACAGTATTGTCAGGATCTGGTCAGGAACAGGGTTTGAAGCAAACAGAGCAACTTTCAAGATTCAGATTTGACAGAAAGGCTCGGAACAAGATTCAAACAAACAAAAAACAGGGACCGAAATATAACAATATATATATTAAGTGAAGGCCGTTCAGAAGTCTCGGAGCACAATAGGTATATTACAGATACAAGAGTGAACTAGTTTTCAGTAGTTCCTTAATTCGGAACAACCAAAATACAAAAAGAACAAATTTTCATATAGAACAAATACTACCCAATAGGAGCAGCTGACTTATGCACATACAAAATATTCATACATATGAACCTTGTAAATACGGTCCTAACAAGTATCAACTAACAGCTAATGCTAGACATATGCAATCAATATTAACCAAACTATAATATACAATTTGTCATACAATATATATATATATGTGTATATATTGGAATCTGCAGTAAAATCTTCAAGAAATATGAATGTGAAGAAAGCACAAATCAACTATGTCTGAGCGACTATAACTGATCAGGTCCTAACACTACCTAAGAATGATGCAGAGGCAGAGAAAGGGCAAATAGCAAGTAAGAGACTAATAATACATGTATAGTATATTATTATTAAGAAGAGCAAACAAAAACAAGAAAGTGAATGCAGTTTTGGTCCCTGCAACACATCCAATAATTACAAGTTCCGGGTGATGCATCGAAGTTGGTAAACTGACTCCATGCTGCAACTCGGTGAAGCTTTTGAGCCATAAGTAAGTCCAATAACTTCTTTAAGTAAGCTAATGATGATTCCAAAATGTTTATTTTGTATCTTGCAATTATAATTTAATATCTTAAAACAGTTTTTAACAGAAGTTGAAACAAAGAAATAAAAAAAGCCAAGATGGAATGGAAAAATATATACTATGACTATTTTAGAAGAGTTATAGAGTATCATAGAATAGTAAGTATCTTTATAAACATAATTAGTCAATTGAATACTTGGCTCATAGAAAAGGTGTTGGTTGAAGTGACTTTGTGATATAGGGCATACATCAAGAAAAATAAAGATTTCCAATAAACCATAAGAAACATGACATGTGGCATTATATGGGGGTGTAGAAAGAGAATCCATTAAATGATTACAACAAAAATGTTGACATAAACGACTAGTAAAAGGGTGAAATTGGGGTAATAGGTGAAATGTGGTAAAAAAGGAAAAAAGTAAGAAAAGTGTAGGCAAAATGAAATAGAAACATTGACAAATGCTGGTAAATATGTTTGAGCAGTTATTGTTAGAAATTTATTCCCTTAGAAATCAATTCTATTTTTATAACTGTGGTCAATTTTTGTATACAACATTCCAAGTAAATTGGCTGCACAGATGCCAGTAAAGTTATATATTTTGTGTTGATGAAATTAGTTCACTTCTAGCAACACAATTAGTGCATGATAAGCATACACATTTCTCTCACAGTTTCTTTTGCTGTGTTGTATTTCATGTTTTCAACAGTTATATTGTAAGAATTTCTAGAAATAGCAAGACCAGCAAGTATCCTGACAATTTTTTTAGCTAGTGATGAAACTCGGTTTTGCAATATTACAAAAAAATTGCAAGCATAAGCACTCTTTCAATAACTTTGTTTCCGCTGAAATTTTGTTGTTAAACTTTCCCTCAAAGGGAGGTTGCTTATGTTGGGTAAGTTTCTTGTAGCTCTAAACTCTCTTCATTAGTTAAAAACTATTTTTGATAAATACCATTTGCATTTCTTATAAAAACATTGCTCTTGGACTAGGCTAAAAGATTGCTCGCCTTGAAGTATTTATCATTCTTGTAAACTGGTGAGTAAATTTTGGTATCTGTTGCACCATGGACTGTTTTTCATGTATGAGGTCTATTGTGTACTGTAAATTTATATCTGGATATATCATTGCTAATAATATTTTTTTGTGGTAATTATATGATGCTTAGTTGACCGTTATTCTACAACAGCTTGAGAAAAATTGGTATTTTTTGTAAACTACAAGAAATCATTAGTACTGCTATTGAGAACTATATTGTTTATTATGTTTGTTAGAAATTTCCAAAGTAAAGTTGACAGAAATAATAGCAAAGTTACAAAAGGCTTAGAATGAAATAGAAAACTGTATAAAGAAAGCAAGTTGTATTGTCGTTGATTTAGTACTTGAGTAGTTTATGCTCCACTCTCAGTACTGTTAGAAAAATTGAAAACAATACAAAAGTACTCTCTAAACATTCCTAAATGGTGTTAGGATTGCTACATTAAAAAGACTAAAAACGATTGAGTGTTTATTTTGGATGTGACAAGTCATCATTCAATTTTAACAATAATTTATGGTAAGTCATTGCTGAGCCTGAACTATGAATTAGACTCATTTGAAGATTAATTTTTGGCCATGTAAGTAGTTTCAGTAGTCTTGTAAATCAGTTATATTAATACACTTTATATTATAGTTCCTGTCCTGCTCCATATTTGTCCAATCTTTATTTTGTCTTGTCTGTAATTAGATCTTGAAACTGAATCTGTTGAGTTATTTACTAGGACTAACATATGGAAAGATTCAGCTTGCATCCACTCAATTTCCCAATGTTTCAATTTTATTTTTTCCATTGCTTATCATGTCAAACTAGCTCTAGTTCTTAAAATGCAAACAATGCTAAAGATACTAATCCCGCTTTACTTCATCTTTTGCACCCTGTAGTTATGCACCAACTTAGACAAGTATTGCTGATGCAGCACTTTAAAGCTATTTTGAGGAGTTGCCACCATCTTTTACAATTAACATACATTTATTGCTTCTTACAATATATTTTCATGTTATTGTTTTTCCTTAGTGTTAGGAAAATACAAACACAACAAATGACATAAAGACAGAAATATTACTTGATATTAATCTACATGTGTTGCTGAAAGTGAGATAACTTTTGCAACACATAAAACATAGTAGCATAAAGAATAGGATTCAGTTCTCTAAAGTATCTTAAAAATGAAACTGAAATCAGACTAAAACCAAGCTGAAAATAAACTGAAACCAAACTGAAACTGAACTGAAACTGAACTGAAACCAAACTGAAGCCAAAATCAAAACATGGACAAATCATACTGCAGCTACATAGATATAAGAAATGACCCTTAATAGAGTTAGTTTCTAACACTTAGTTTTGTTTTAATTAATTATTTTTCACAAGTTTCATTTATAAGAAAAAAAGGAAACTTAGGATTCATACCAATTTATTTCTCCTTAAAAATGCCATAGTATGGGACTACCCTTGACATTTTTGAATGCTAGTTATTCCATATTTCTGCACCTGATATCTAAATATCACTTTTTTTACCGTATCAATGGACAGCAAGACAATTAGTGCTATATCCTAGAACAATTTAATTTTCATGCTCTGAGCTGAAGTAAAAAAAGACACCAGAAAAGTTTATATCTTGAATTTCAAAAAGTCCACAACATTATTCATAAAGTCATTCTCAACAAGCATACTTTTATTTTTTACAGATAAACTCTTTATTCTATTGTTAGAAACATGAAACACAACTAAGCACAAAAAACTGTGACAGAAATATGTTTATTTATCATGCATTAATTAAGTTGATAGAAGTGAGCTAACTTCATCAGCATGACAAAATATAAAACCCTACTAGAATCTGTGTAGCCAATTTACTTGGAACGTCATAAATGAAAACTGACTGCAGCTATAAAAACAGAATTAATCCCTAAGGGAGTTAATTCCTAACATCTATCCATTATACATATTTACTTAGTGTCTAAGTTGACTTCTTGTTATTATTGCTTGTACATTTTATGCTATTCAAGAAATGCAGTTTAATTCAAGACTGCCTGCCAACTTTGACACGAGTAATTTTTGATTCTTATTTCAATTATTGTTTGTGTTTTTAGAAATAAATTTTTGAAATTTCTTTGTTAAACTGTCTGAGTAAAGATGAGTATGGAAGGCAACTGCTTCCTCATTTTTAGTATATGTAACTAACTCAAGCTGGAGAAAGCAACTACAATTATATCAATAGAGAAAGAAAGCTTACTTTTAATTCTCTGAGTTTGTCAGTGATCTAGCAGATTCCATTGGATCAAGGTGAATTTATTGAAAATTTCAATGCTTACACTTTTGGTAATCATCTATTTTTTTGCATATTATGCTTCAGCTGGCACCAATTGCCAACATATGGTAAAAAACAGCTTGATGTTAGCTTGCACTACAAGTTCAGGTTCAAGTTTGTATTTTACTTTGTACAATAAAATAGACAGATACACATTCCAATCATCCAAAAAAGTGGAAGTCTTCAACAAAGTTTTGAAGTATTTGATGACATTCTGAATTTTTAGGGAGAATGGCTGCTAGTCACGTTAAATGTCAGCATGCTTGATGCTTTAAATCTTTGCTGCACTGCTGTTGCGTAGGTGCAGGTTAACTTCCACTTATCTAGACAAATATATTTGACGTATGCGACGAATGGTTTCTCAACACAGTTGAGCCATAAACTGTTATACTTAACTCTTCGCATGTTTAATATTTTTAAGTTGCCATCTGCATCATCGGTTCCAGCGACATTGCACATCATGGATGACAAAAATATTCCTATGATTCGATGAAAACTATTTTCTGTTTCAAGTTTTTTGCTATATTCATAACTTAGGTTCTTGTTAAATTCAGGTTCTTGTTAAATTCAAGTGGAATTTTTTTCCAAGCAGAGAAGCTCTGGAGAGTGAAAGCTATAAATCGGGTGCCAAACTATGAAACTACTGCTCAAAACCTCTTTTCAATCCTTATTTAAATCTTTAAAAAAAAGCAACAATCTAAGCTTTCTTCAAGTGCTACAACTACTCAGTTTCATCATAAAACAAGAGAAATTCAAAAAATACTCATTGAATAAAACGGTTGCCCTCTCTAATTCTGAAAACGCGTTGAAAATTTAACCAATCAAATTCAAGTATGTTTTCATTATAATTAGAACTAATATGCTGATTGGTCATAAATAGTTAACATAGATATTATAGATGGGGATAATTGGTAAGCATAAAAAGAAGAAAAGTAAAAAAAATTTAGTCAAAATCTATTCTTCAGCATTTGTTTTTTGCTTTTTTTCTTCATCCTTCAACTCAGTGCAATTTCCACGAAATCGGCGCTTCATATACGATTGATGCGAGGTTGATTGTATTTGAGCTTCTTGCTGTTCCGCCGTGATGATTTTCTGCACAAAATCAAGAAACAAAGAAATATTTTTTGTAAATAATACGAAATATAGGATGTATGTAGTTCTAATTGAACTAAGTTACCAAAAATTTATTTAAATTAGAGCTATAGGAATTATGAAAGACATAGCAAATTTTTTACCACAAAATTTTAGGTACTCGAATCGAATAAAAAAAGTTATAACCACTCATAGCCTTTTTTGTTTTTATTGTGTATTCTGAGTTTTACTACTTAAATCAATATAGAACAGTGGAAGATTTTTAAAATTTCTAGCAAAAAAAATGCCAAAATCTGCTTATACGACAGTACGCACATATTGACATGGCTAACAATATTGAAATGCAACTTTTTATTGCGAAACCCGTTAAGTTGAACATTTCATCTCAAATGTTCAATTTAATGGATTGTAGCAGTTTATGGAATGCCAACTGTAGTTCCGAAAGTACAGTGAAACTTTCTTAGGCGGACACTTCATTGTCATGTGCTCAAATGTCCCACTTAAGGAGATGTCCAGATATGCAAAGGGTGAAAACAATTTAAATAAAAAATTACTGTCTTGTCAACTGCCCAGCCTATTAAGGTGTCTAGAGATACAAGGTGTCCGACTTAAGAGGCTTGACCATTCAAAACATATTTGATGATACCTTTTTTAGACCCCCGCTGACATTTTGATTCTGAAGGAAAGATGCATTGCTCTCTATACTAAATCCCAGCTCTTTTGCCTTGCTGCATATTGATGATATTACTTTACCAGCATCACTAGCCTGCAAGTGCAAGTGAAAAATTACACTTAGAAATTTTTACGGTAGACATTACATGTACTGATACCGTCGGTTACACCAAAAATATCAGTTCATTCAATAAATCTGAATTAAAAGATATCATTATGCACAAAGAACAAAGTCGGTGGAATTTGCTAAGCTAGCAAAAATAATGGGTACATTACATAGTGGACTATCGATTAATGAAATTTAAACTCAGTATAGCAGCAGAGCTACAAGGCTATTGCAGCAAACGAAAATTAGAAACAATGCTGTGCAAAACGAATAATAAATAATCACATTTATTCATTTGCTATACTTACAGATACTTTTGTTCTAATTTCTCAGCTGCTAATCCCATTAATGTCAAAATGTGCACGAAACGTTCAATATGTGACTATTTTTACAAGAATCAGAGAGCAAAACCTTGAAATATTCCAATTTCATCTTAGTAGTCAATAGAGCCATTTGATGTCTTAATTGTTCACTCAAAAGTTCAGAATCAAAAGGCAATGCGAGAAAATTATTCAACAGTTTCAAAAATACTGGGTCTTAAATTTTATACATTTCAACTTTAATATTACTGCTAGTAATATTATTGATATAGGGCTCAAAGTAGAATTCGATATATTAGTTTAGCCACTTATGCATTATGAAAACAATTTAGAGGACATGTATCACTTGAATAATAAGTTTATATTTTTTTTGATAAAAATATTATTATAATTATCTTGGAATACTAAAGGTAATTTTCAAATTTATGTGCATTACTATTTTTGCATTAATACTTTCAACTCTAATATATAATGAAAAAATTTATATTACATTTACACTTTAACACCGAAAGAATATTTATCTTTTAAAAAATATTTGTAAAACTAATATTGTACAGTATCATTTTACCTATTCCCATTCAAAATGATACAACAAATAAATTACATTCTTTTAAATGACACATATTTACTATAGTTTTTGCATATTACTGTAGTACTATTCAACATATTCTCGTTCAAAATAGTAAGATTATATATATTAATACTCAAAATAGTACTATGAAATTTGCTACTATATTTAAAAATAGTATGGCAAACCCTTATTCCACATTTTTCTGAATTTCGTGACAGAAATCTATCTAGTATTCAAAGACAATTACCGGATTGACTGCATCAGCTCTATGTTCTCCCAACGTGTATGCCTATAGAAAAATTTACAAAAAAAATATCGGATAAATTAATTTAAAATTTGGTGAAAGCAATGAATTTTCCATTACACAAGTTGGCATCAAGAAATAATGTCATTCAAAAGTAAAATATCCTTTCACATAAAAAGAAATCAGGAAAACTGAATTAGAGTACACACTAACTTTTTGATATCTCACACAGTAAACTTTAGATACAGCAGTTTCGCTTTTAACCAAGTTTCACTAATAAACTAAAATGCCATATTGTGCCGAGTTCAGCTTCAGATTTTTGTATCTAAGAAATGAATTTGGTAATTTTGCCAGATTCGTTACATCCAAAGTTTGAGGTAAGATAATTATCGCTATCACTTTATAATAAAAGTAAATAGTGCCAAAAGAAAAGGTTAATTTTAGCTATATATATGCTTTTCATTTCATAGTTCAATTGCTATCATAAGGAAAACATCATAAATAGATTATACAAAAAGCAAGATAATGCAACTTTGAATCTTAGCATAAAAGTAAATTAAAACAGATAAAGCAAATTTCTGATATAACGAGATATCTTTTTACAAACTTTCAATTACAACTAATGAATAAAGAATCATTTTGTGCCAAAGCCAGCATAAGATTTTTAATAACAATGGATTTTGGGCACAATAAATTAAATCAGTGTTCCCGACAGTTTTGTTACATCTCAATTTCATTGTTATTCTACAATGTCTCTATGCCAGCCTTGGTGTTGCACAAAAATTTCCGAGTCATCTTAGAATCTGAGTCAACTCCGAGTCACGAAGTCAATCCGAATCCTTGAGAATATTTGGTTGAAAAATTGCATTTTATCAAAATTTTACCTCCGCCAAAACAATTAAAAAATTTAAATAAACTAAGATAAATTCAGGAAAACCTGGAATGAATCAGATGCGACTCAACTCATTAGTGCGATGGTGAATGACTCAATACAGGACAGTCACAGCTAAACCAATAAAAACACTCTAATAAAGTTAGTATTTTTAACTTACCAACAAGGGTTCAAACCCAGGAACAGCAACAAAAAGAGTATTGTCCGCAAATCCAATACCCAAAACCTCTAATTTCTCAGGTAACTGAATTATGTAAGCCAGTGCAAATTCCTTCTTTTCCTCTTTTTCATCCGACTTCAACTTCAATACAACTAATTTTCCATCGAGATTGTGTATAACTGTAACAATCAGTTTAGTTTTGGGACAGACGGACACACAAACTGGATAAATGTTTCGCGAAGGAAGTCGCTCAGGTTCGAATCCCATAGAATCCTCATTTTGGCCATCACTATCACTTTCATCTTTTTCGGTAATTATTTGAGCAATCGAACTAATTTCTTGTTCTAGAATGTTATAATTCTGCAGAAGAATTCCAAACAAAATCAATGACTTTTAAGTTTACTTAAATGAAAAATAAAATCATAGGAATGAAAAAATGCAGAATAGGTCACGAAACTCTTTCAAACCTTTCAAAAATTATTCTGAAATATGACCTCTTGACAAAAAAACTAATATTCAGATGAAGTGAAGCAAAAGATTGAATAATTATTATGTCCTTTCCATCTTTCAGTCGAGCCTCTAATTTCCATATATATGAATTCCTATAATATTGTCCTATGTATCATGCTCCTATGCGCTGGGTCTGCACAAGAGCTTGACCACAAGCTGACGAGTAAAAAATATTATCCAATTTAGATTATGAAATATATTCCAGCCAATCAGCAATAAGTAAACTGCATACCGGCTCACATCACTAACTGTAAATCGGGCGACAAATTGTGAGATTTTATAATAAAAGTCCTGAAGAGCAGTTAGTTATTTTAGACATAACGAATATTTTGAGACCACCAAATTAATTAGTTAAATCAGAAAACCTAAAACTGGACTTGTCAGAGTAAGAATTTTTTGTTTATTCGTTGTACAAGATTATTTATTTAAAGCGAATTTTATTTATCCAAAGCTTTTTGTACATGTAATTTGGATGTTGCACAGATATTTCTCACCTTCAAAAGAACTTCTAAATCTAACGTACAAATACGTTTTCCGCATAGTAAACCCCAAAGAGAAACTGTTCCATCGGCTGAAGCAGTAATGATCTTTCCTTCTGATTCGTCGATATCGATATCAGTTATGTAATCAGTATGACCTACCAAGATAGTTTGTATGAGAGGCGTTTTTGGAAATCTGCTTATGCGCACGTGTTCAGCTCGATCACCGGTGATCAAATATTTCTCACCTTCAAAACTGTAAACTGGAAAGTATTAACCGAATTGGACGTTTGAACGAGATTTACTCATGCATTCTTCCGATTGGTAATTATCATTTATCATGTTTGTTGAAACTTCTAATTCGAAAAATAAAAAGAATGGTTGGATAGGAAGAAATTTCTATTCTAAAGTATCAAAGTCAAATAACACAAATGTTAAGGCTTTTTGTGCTAAGAGATATATAAAATTGAACAGAGTAACTAAGCATTTCAATTCTATCAATTTAAGTCAATAAGGGGTAAATTTTTCCGTACATTACACATGATTGAAAAATTTTTGATCAAATTATTAAAAGAGTACTTGTCTACTATTGTTTTCTATTTAGCCAATAAAAATATTCCATGAGCAACTACGGTATAAATTAACTTGAAACAGATAGTGCGATGAAACTGATGGAAATGATTTTAATTATTTAAGATGTGCCTGTCAATTCAATGTGGAATATTTGATAGAATTAAAATTATGAACATTATCACAATCGTTTAGAGGTTATAACTCCTATTCTATTAGATTGTCATATAGGTGAAAAATGAAATATAATTTTAGGCCAAGATAAGTTGCATGAAATAAAGAACGAACCTTACCATTGCCATACATGTAATACACGTAGCCGTATGCCCGAGGATATGTTTTACACTGTTTTCAAAATCAGATAAAGGTGATGCCCAAACATCCCCGAACTTATCGCTTATGAGCAGAATATCTTTAGTCTGATTTTCAACATTAACTCCTGCGAAAAGCATGGTGGTACCTTTCTTAAGCACTTCTCGAGTACCCAAGGCCAATCCTGTAGTTGTTGAATATACTGTTACTTTCTTGTTGTCATATGCTACTGAAACTAAATCCCTGCTACTTTCAACGCTCAGAAATATTACGTTTGATGGGGCGGTATCTCCATGAATATGTTGGATTGATACAGGCTGATGTTTTTTGAAATTAGCAACTAGCACGTTGCCTTCAGAGAGAGATATAGCAATGGTGAAAGCATCAATGCCAGATGATGTGGACAACACAGAACGAAGTGCTCTCATTGAAAAAATTTTAGTGGCGCACGACTTATGGGTGCACCAGCTGTCTAGTTAAATGCAATAGTATTAAATTATTGCAAATGAGAATCAAGTCAAGATTATTAGAATATCGCTGAATCAAATTGATTTAAGGCTGTTCGTTACGAAAAGAAAAAATGGGGGTACAGTTAGAGCTAAGTTATATAATTAGATAGAAAAAATGGAAGATTTAGAGAGTGAAAAATTAAGTGCCAGTAATAACGTTGATTTCCCTTCATTGGTAACTCTATCCAGCAGGAGTGAAGAATCTTCATTGAATTGCACATCCTGCAATGGAGGACAGTCCAGCTGTTCTGATAATATTAAAGGTAGCTTTAAAAAGAAAGATGCAACTTTAATTAAGGATGCCGAATATTCACATATCGCGGGGTTAAATGTTGCTCAACTCGGTGGCTGTAAAGATTTCTCTATATCTGAGAGAGAAAAAAGTAGCTTTTGTGAAGTCGGAAAGCATTTTACGTATCTTCCGATTACCAGCCGTGGAGGAGCTAGGACCTGTTGCGTTACTTGTCAGGAAAAACGACGATCTTACGCGAGGAAATATAGAGATAAAAAACGATCGACCGCATCAGTATGCGCGGAATGCGCCTATGCTGACGAATTATCAATGGAGGAAACGCCAGCGATGCCTCATGGCCGAGAAGATTTTAACATGCAATTAGTAGTATGCTCGAAAAGTACAGAAATTTCCAAAAGGCTTGAAGATGCTAACCTCTCACGGCGTTTTCGCGAATTTGTCAATCGGCATCGAAAGTACAACCCAACCTGTACTAAGTGTTTCAGTCGTAAACGGGAGACATGCATAACAAATGCAACTTCTATCAGAAGTGAAACCCTCTGTGCAGACACTCAATCAAGTGCTAGTCCGGATAGGTCAATGGTTATCCCAAATGATGCACCCATTGATCTTGGTACTTTCGTACAAAAATGTGCTATGCAGGCAGTAGAAAATGACAATATCATTGACCTGGAAGGAGTCGTTAAGATGGAGCAGTCTCTTTCAAGTAAAGAAATTAGGCTAAAAATCAGAGACGAATTGCTTAGAGTACTCGGGTATCAATTCTTGTAAGTTGGTTGATCAATACTGTTTCACGAATGCTTTTTTGTCATTATGTAATTGATAAAATATTTGCAAATTTTTTTAAGTTGTACAGAGCAGCATCTCTCTATGTACTCTCTCCACTTTTGTATCTTCCTAACAACTAAGTTTCTGTGGACGAAACGGATTTTGTGTACTAATACCATTTCTTTAGTTGGATCCATTGATATTTTCTTAAAGGTTGGCGTCGTATTTTTATGTTTGTTATCTATAGACAATTTGATATAATTTGCTTGCTTTAAAAAGAAATAATAAAACATAGAATTCTTTCATCACAGTGTAGGACTACTTATTGATCAGATAATTAACCTTGCTTCCAAACACTATTTTCTGTACAATTATTTAAAACGCTGAATATTTATAGTAATAGCATAAATTTTACCTAAACACACAATAATTGGTATATTCATCTGTCTTCAACATGGTAAAATATAAAAATATTCCAGTTGAGAGTTTTTTTCTGTACATCTAATTTGCTCTCTAATTTGCCCTATATATTTATGTAGTCTTCCATTACATTTCAGATACATCGATTCAAGAGGAAGCAGAAAGGATCCAAACAGTGCTAGATTTAGATTTCACTGCTCACAAGATGTAAAACGCAAGCGGAAACGTATATTTACTGATGGGAAAAAGCATAAAAACTGTCAATCCATGGAACGATTCAATTGCAGTAGTAAGATGCACATTCACCTTGATACCGCAATCCACGTAGCCATTATTCAAATTTATCATAAGGGCCATGCTTCCTATGTGAAAAAGTGCAGCCAAAAAATTGACTATACTTTTCCCACCCTACAGTCCAATCAGCGAGCAATTATTGTTTCAACCACAAAAAAATCAGGAATATTTCATGATTGGATCGAAGAAAATCTATCCTCTGTAACTGTTGTTTCTAAGACAGATATTGAGGAGAGTAGTGAATGTGCAGAGTTAGTAATGATGCAGAGATATTTACTGAGTTCAACTAGTTCTCTGCTTGAATCCGTATACTTGAGGCTTTTCGACTGTGGAAAGGTTATGATTTTCGGAAAACATAGCGAAGATGTCGTACAGAAATTGAGCAGTGTAGGCTTTATCAGCATAAAATCTATTGATGGTTGTACTGAAGGTATGTGCATGGAGGTATAACAAATCTCAAAGTACCACCGAACTAATTCGTCTTATCTGAAAATCTAATGCTGAACTTGCACAATATAACTTTTTCGTTTATTCATTACAATCGAAATTCATTTGAATGAAAATTCTTATTTCCCAAGTAACTTACTGTACCACAAATGCTGCATTACGTATAAATTTTTAATTTTCTCATAAAAGAATGATTTAAAAATTGGCTGATGCAACCATGATGAGCTTAGAAATGCTTTCCAATTTCAATACATATTTGTTCTGGTAACTGCAATAATAGTTACCAGAACAATTGGTTATGGTTTGCAAACCTTGTGATATAAGTTGATGGTTATAATCGACTTTAAGTAACTTTGGGTGGCTTCAATTGCCTGTTTTGCAGGATGCTTTATTATATCCTTCCTTTATTCGTAACGAATACCTTTTGGTTACAGTTATGAAACGACTTGATTGAATAAATATACATATTTTCCCAGAAATATTGCAAATAATTTTTAATTATTGCGTTCAAAAGAAAAATTTTACAATCTATGTAATAATTTTTGATGATTATAACTGTGTAATACTTTTTGAGCTTATTCACTTTCGAAGTTGTCCTTTTTCATTTTCTGCTTAGCTATGAAGCCTTGTAAAATAATGGAACTTTCGAATGGCATGAACTCGAAAAAGTCGAATTTTCAAGATTGCCTTCACGTATAGGTTGAATGTTTGATTCATGGAGCTCTCTATTATATTTCGAAAGCGGTAAGTAATATCGTGGCTATGAATTTGTCCATTCGCATAATAAAGATATCAAACAATATTTTCATTTTCACGTGTCTACTATAAACGTCTTATGGAAACAATACTGCATGATGCTTTTTCAAAATATTTTATGAAATTGCTCGAAAAATATGCAGAACGTGCCAAAGTCGAGGAATTTCTTTTTTTAGTACGATTGTTAGAATGGAAACTTAGAACTCCAGCATTGTGAGACACTGCAGAGTATCCTAACATTCAAATTATCCCAGTTCAACATGAATTTTCTGTAGATAACATAATGCTCAACAATGATTGAATTACTAGGGTGATGCTTCCAAATTTTCGCTATGTTTCTCCTCCAGATTAGTATACTTAAATATTTATGCTCCGAAAACAAACATATTATGCATTTTATGTGTGAAGTACATTGTTATATGATATTTGATACGTTTTATACAGTTCCTGTAGAGATTTCTACTGCCCTTATACAACCTGTGGTAATTTCCCTTATATAATCTGTGGTAATTTCCTGGGCAATTTGTTAGTTTTCATGTTACCTCGAATAAAGCATCTTTTGTGCAACATTCTTTTGATATAGCGACAATGCTTTCTATTCCAATGTCATTTTTCCTTCAATTTTTTGCATAAAATTGAGAATTCGTTATGCTAACATGAGAAATCGGCGTCATGATAATGTTCTTTTAAATTAGACATTCTACAGCTTTCCTTTGCTATAGTCACATCATTTTCAATTGCATCTCTTAATATCATTTGTTGTTAGAAAAGTTTTATTCCGTCAGAATCGCAACAACGTAAAATTCATGATTATATCGAAAAACAATCTTGAAAACACTCGCATTAACTTCCTTTGCCTATTATATAGCAGTAATGATTCAATAAATGATTTGCATTGAGGTAAAGCTGTATTTCAAATCTTGTTGATGAAAATATATTTTGCTTTATTATTTATTTAGTAAATATCTGACAGAATTGGTCGTCTGTTTTAAATGGTCAACGGGAGCATACAAAAGATTCCAATCCTAATTGCACATTTCAAAGCTTTCTGTGCAAATGATATTTTTCCTCATCTGTAATCAGTTTATTTACTATATCTTAATTTGACTTTAAAAGTATAGTGAAAAATCTTCTCTTTGGCTGTCAATACTTATGATATAAATGAGCAATTTCCAACTTTCAATTTTTTAAAGGTTTTAGCCACCAAACAATATCATCGTGCTCCCTTTTTTGGTTTAGTTTCTCTTTATCACCCCCTATAAAAATATCACAAAACCTTTGTAAGTAACTCAAATTGATGGTTTTTCTCCTCCCCTAAAAGCCATTTTTGTTTGGGCAAATTACTTTTTGCAAAAGGCTTTTTTCGATTTGTCTAAATGTTTTATCAGTGGAAATAATCAGGTGGAAATGATACCACTTTAATTGTATGTTGAGCTCTGCAGAAAATATCTCTACCAAATTTGAAACTGAATGAAAGAAATTGAATTACAGTACATTCTATCTCTGAAGATTATGTATGAGAGTCACATTTCTAGTTTCATAGCTACTTGTTCGTTACTGTTATCTTTTTTTCGTATTTATCATTCATAGCTGACTGCAAGTATAGAAACACTCAATGGTCTAATAAAGTTAAAAAATCATAATCAGATATAAGCCTCATTGGTTTGCATCAACAACAAGGCTCAACACAAGTTTACGTCATATCGATGTGGAATAATATTTTGTAGGTGAAAATATGAAAAACTCTTTTAGCTTTGAATGTTAAGGATGTGAAGTACACTCAGCTCAAGAAATAGCCCTAAAAAAGGAAAATTACATGATTAAATTTTTAATGACTCATATATATTCAGACAGCAAGTAAAATGATGATGGATTTTGTTCACTATGATTTAAAACCAATATCTGGATGATAATCATATTTAGAATTAACTAAGCCTCATTTTTCAACTGAAATTTGTTTTTTTATTCATTGCGAATTTAGCTTATACAGGTCAAAATCGCAAACAACCATAATCTCAAAAATGAAATAAATAGGCATGTAAACCTCACAAACTAATAGAAATGCTTTATCAGAATCACTATAATTTTCTAGAGGCACATGCCTACCATTTCATAGCAAGATTTTAAGTGGCTAAGATTGACTAATGCAGCCTTAAAAAATGAAATTAGAATCAATTACTTGATTTGTATCTCGAGTTATTGCACTAATAAAAAGATAAATTACTATAATAGAGAACAAACGGTAGTTTCAGAATTTGATTTCCTCTTAATTTTTTTAAGGGTATACCTTATATCATCTATTAAAAAAATTCAGCATGATACAACAAATATTCAACCATATCGATATATTTCTATGAATTATTCGTAATGTGTTGTATTTGGAGTTACTAGTTTGAGTGCAAGTTAACAACTTTAGCTTGCATCAAATCAATGCATACGTACTTTTTTCAAACAATGTAACTTTTCATATTCTTCTTTCTTGCATTTGTACATGGAATTACAACATATTTATAGAAGCAACAACATAAAAAAGGCATTTGATGTAATATTCCCTCTATCTTGTCCTGTCAAAAATGCAGTCATGAATGATCAACTCTAAAGCACTTTAAGGTAATACCAATGATTCATGTCATAGATTTTCCTTCGTGTTGGAAACCTTTCTTTTTTCAAATTGAAAAGAATTGTATAGTTATCAACAATTC
Source organism: Vaucheria bursata (assembly GCA_032358265.1). Lineage (NCBI taxonomy): Eukaryota > Xanthophyceae > Vaucheriales > Vaucheriaceae > Vaucheria > Vaucheria bursata. The sequence goes on from JAULBW010026502.1 coordinate 51,799, forward strand.
GTACCTTATATGATGGTGTTAAATTTTCGAGTCGGCTCCCCAACATAAGTCCCCTGACGTATCCAAATTTGACTGACATACTTGACATCTACAGCTGGCTCTGCAGCATGCAGTGCTCGTTCATCTACTTCGCCACTTAACAGTGCAGGAAAGAATACACAAGCCTATTTGGTCAAATCAAAACAATTAGCTGGCATGGAAAACTACTGAATATCCACTAAAAAAGCTCACCATGCCCTTTCTTGGGGTAACTGAGACATTGAATCTCGGGAATGATGTAGACCCCCCTCGCATTACATCATTAAGGTATATTAGTACGGTTGCTATTCGCTGTCCTCCATTCTACATAGTACAATGACAAAATAAAGTGGTAATCCAAGAAAAGGAAAAAATAGTATATTAAATTTTCTCTACTAGCATTTTTACATTTCTCAAATACAATAAGAAAGCAGAGTCTCTCAAAGCACTACGACTAAGTATCAGCCTCACCATTGAAAAGGTCAAAATTTATTTACCTGAAAAAGAATCATTTTACCAAGAGGTTCTTACTGCTAATTGAAAGAGAAGAATATTGACCCTTTTGTTTGTCGTGCAAGATTTTAGTCGCCCCACAGTGTTGTAAACATAAAAATTTATGAGAAAGCTTCCTCAACAAAATAAATGAAACTATAAAAACTTAAGATAAATATGAATGATGAAAAATTTCCCAAGTGAATCAAATATTTTAAGGTTTATTGTGGAATTTAACAAAGCTTACACTACTTGTATTCGTAAGACATCTTGAAGTTTGTTTGGTGATACAATTGAGAAAAATCATCTCAAATGTACAATTGATTCCAGTAAAATAGTCATTCAGATTTTTAAATTGCTATTTTTTCAGGTTGAAAAATGACATCACCAAACAAATTCTGGATCGATATGGAATTTTAATAAAAATTAGCTTTTAGAGCACTTATAAAAAATTTGATGCAGGTGTCATTCTATTGGCCGGCTGATTTTATTTAAAAATAAAAACTCATACGGCCATAAATGATCAAGAATTCAAAAGAATCCTACTGAATACATTTTATAGAGCAAACACACCTGAGCAAACCGCCTACCATCTTCCGTTTGCATATTAAACGCGTCTAAATGATAGCTGTAAAACTGTGACGGTAAATATCTACAATGTAAATAACATACATAATTTTATTCCCTTTGTATGAGTTGCGAGGTTCCAAAGATAAACTTTGATATATATTGATAATACAGGTTTAATACTTTCAGATAGCACCAAAAAAGATGAAGCCTGTTTCCTCCAAAACTGGATACACTTTCATAGGAAAAATGCACGATAAAATGTCGATAAGCATCGAATATATCAAGCTGAAATGATAAAATAATGGAACGTAGAGAATTCCTTATATGATGCTCATGCAAATTAAAGGAGAAAAATTAGTTTAAATATTAATAATTCTAATGACTTTTCATTCACACCTTTAGAGCTAAACTCAGAAAAATCAAAATTTACAGAATGAAAGGTCAACCAAATAATATGAGTATAGCAGTATTGTCTATGCAAGAATTTTTGATGAGATACAAAAACTCTAGGGGAATAATAACAAAGAGTACTATTGGTTACAAGTAACTAATGCATGGATGTAATTCAACTTGAATTTTGTGTCTTGCATTAAAATTTGTGGGTCTTTGGCCTTTATAGAAACTGAAATTCAGTGCAAATGATTCGTATAATAGATGAAAACAGAAACAATCAAATATAATTAAGATAACCCAAAATAATACATAAGAGTATCGAAAAGCCAATATAAAAATTATAGGCTCACGAGAAATTGCAACTTACCGTCCTACTTGCGGTAATTCCAGATGTTCAACAGGCTTTCCAGTAAGCAAACATACTTTATAGCAAATTGATGGTAATGCTTCCCTCTCAAAGTAACAACTGCAGAAAATTGTGTTACATAAAAATTTGCCCACTGGAAATTCTATCATTTAAAGCTTAAACTGTCAATTTTAACCATATATGGAAAAAAATATTGAGGTGAAGAAAACGAAAAAAAAGTAATATTGGGCCAAGTTCAACTTCAGACTTTCAGATATGACAAAGTATTTAAGTGGTCCTGACAGACTCATTATATTCAAAGTTTACAGCATTTAAAAATATTTCGTAGTTAGTAATTAAACTATACCTAGATGAAGTTCTACTGGAGCTTATTTGCCCATTTCCTGGCCCTACCACTGGGCTATCAATCATAAACCCATCAGCTGCAGAAATTAATCCATCACATTCTTCATTTGTTAAAAAATCATCAACAAGATACATTGGGGGAGATTCGAGCAACTGTCTGATTCCTTATAATTCAAAATATACTATTAGTTTGCGAAATGTGCATATGTATAGATTTATGTTTTTAATATATTTAACTAAAAAATATAATCGAGCTCAGGCCAGAAAATTTATTACACTACTAAACAAAATATCGAATTATTTTTTGTCTCTATACTACTGCACCCTGATTAATACATGCAAGTAAATCCATTTATATTTATATATATATGATTCCTACATAAAATGTTTTAATGAAGAACATGATTATTTTAGTACAAAAATGAAATATTCCTAGATATTTGGATACATTATTTTGACTGTTAGTGCAACCAATTTTATTGAGGAATAAATTCTAAAATTAAACGGCAATCAAATTTAACGTATTGATAAACGAGTTTTCACAACAATCTTCAAAATTATTTTTAAAAAGTTGAAACTATGCACAGAAATTCGAAGGCATAGAACTGTCGAGTATATTTTCTGACAAATTTCAAGCGAAAAAGGTGCTGAATTCCATCAAAACTCTCTAAATAAATGTTTTGTTCGTTCAATATTCATATGCGATACGCCATCAACTTAGACAACTGTTAGAACTTTGACACGTACCTGGGTAATTCGTGTTAAGCGGAAGAAAGCCATTTGCTGAAGAGATTTCACGTGGGAAAGAAGAGTGAGAAAAATTTAGGGAAACTGAACTCTGCGGATTTAGAAAAATTGATTTCTGGTTGAAGTGTTCGTGTTCCTGATAATAATCAACATCCATGTCGCAAACATCGCAGTTCATGATTTGTCTTCCGCAACGCAATTAGAAGTCTTAAAGTTTCAGACATATAGTAAATAACTTAAGCAGACTGCATGCAAGTTTTTCTCAGTCATATTTTTACGGCCATAGGTGTCATACAGAATGGCAGTTTATTCCGTTCGACGTAAATTTTTAGGGCTCCCAGCATTTTTCTTTTTGAAGGGGGCGGAAAAACTGGCAAAAGAGGCGAAATATTACAAAATGCCGCAAGAGAAAAAAAATAGAACTGAATGAAGTTGACAAATCTTCTAAAATTTAATAATCCCAGACTGTGCAGCAATCAGGGTAGTCAGGCAAGGCGCCACTTCTACCAGAAAACATCAGTACTGAATATGGGAGGGTAGGATATGAAAGTGCTATTTAAAAAGTGTCAATAATGGTTGAAATACAAGCCCATGAATATAGATGTATAGAAATTCTTAACATGGACATAGACAGTAAAAGAAATTCATTTGGCATGAAGCTACTGAGCAAAAAATTAGTGCAAAGTATAGCACTTAGAATATAATAGAAGCTTCAACCTTTTAAAGATAGTAAGTATATAGCTTGAACAATGTAAACCAAAACAAAGCCAAAGAAAACAGACATTTAAGGAAATAGCTGAAATGTCTCAAAGTACTCTGACAGGAAAAAAGGAAAATAATGTCAAATAATCTTAGCAGTTTAAGATAAGGCTATTTTATCTGCAGAAAAAAAGTATCGGAGGTCAGGGTAATTTATATATATGCACATATCTATATATAAATACTGTGAGCATAAGAACAAGATAAAAAGATTTAACTCAACTATTATAAATCAATATTAAGAAATAAAACTTTCGTTAATGATCACTACTTAATGAATCAGTGATAAATTCTTTGAAACATGGTTAAACAGTATTTTCCTATCAAACTAGCTTTTGCTCCAAATAAAAATGCAATTAATCTTAACTTGATTTGACAGCCTCAAATTCATCCTGATTTGGTTTGGGAGGGTTTAATGGATGCAAACATTATCTCATATTTGTCAACTACTCAAGAATTTACTTGGTGAATCTTCAACACATTTAATTATCTCATCATTATCAGCTAAAAAAGGGATTTGGAAAGGGCTTGCAGATATGTTTCTAGCTAGAGATGGATGATTTATTGCCTTTATTTCATCTGCTAGGCCTCTTATAGAAGTTGTCAAACAGGCAAAAGCAGTTTCTTACAAATTGAGATTTTTCATATGCCCAGTAAGCAATTACTTTATTGTTTTTTATTCCAAATGGCAGCATGAAAAAGGCTTAGGCATATTTTAACATTCCATTTTTTCATAGCAATATTATTGAACATGGTACTATATTTAAAGTACTAATTTACTAGAAATCAATAAAACATAAATTCTCAATTTATTAGCATTAAAAAAATACAACAATGCAACAGTTATTTTGCTGTAGTGCATAGTGACACAAGAAAGTTATACGAATAACTTTCCTCTTTTTACAATCCATATACGTGCAAACGAATCTTGTTTTGAAGTTGATTTTTCATGATTTCAAATCAATATTTCTTTACAAATTGTTTAACTGGCAGACCGATAGACAGACAAACAGACAAATTTAAACAGATTCAATTCACATAGTATGTAGATCATTTAAATGTTCTCTTTGTACCTATCATACTCTTATAAAAAAGTGTTAAATGATCGAAACTGTAGCAATCACTTAGAATTCTAAAGCAAATACAAACAAAATCAAACACAAATATTTCCTGATTCATTTTTAGTACTGATCTCTATCAAGAGGTATGGTCTGTGGTAAAGTATTAATGGTTGTTAAAAATAAGAACAATCTTATCTGCACAAAAGTCACGATACAATGAGCAAATTACTGACCTAGTTTCCTGGCGTTTAATTTTCATTCTTAAAAAAAACTAATTAGTAAACTAGTAAAAAAAGATGGATCTAAAACTGTCACAAAAACCTGGTCAACGTTTATTTTGTACCTAGATGATTAGTTGGTAATATTTAGTTCAGTCCAACGTACAATCCTGGCTACATTTCAAATTTATGGACATATAGATTAATATGCATCCAGAAATGCATAAAACTATTCCAGTCAAAAAAGATAAAAATGATAACAAGAAATTTTTGCATTCTTTGCTTCTAAGACATTCACATGAAAAAATTGTCCATGGAATCAAATATATGCTTAAAAAAGGAAAACATATTTAAATCTTATATTTATTTGATATGACTACTTTTTCTGTATATTCAAGCATAGTCATTATTTTATGAATTCTATCTTCATCGTTCACTCCAATTTGCTCAATAGTGTATTGCTTCTCATTTTTCAAAATTGCACAATTCGATTTTTTCGAACCAATCAAACTAATTAAATCTCCTGCAAGATTTTGACAGATGAAGAGATACAAAACTGCCAGAATAACAGAGATGTAAAGTACAAAACTCGACTCATCTGAACCAAATATGAACTGAACTGAATTGATTTGAATTATAGATGAGCTAAAAAAGTTGATTTTATAGCTGAATGGGTATGCAATGATATGATTCCAACGATTTGAAATTGATGCTAGGTCAACAGTTCTATATAATGCTGCCTGAAGATGTGCAACACAGTTCTTACAGTTCTGATCTGTAACAGAATTGTTCAGTAGGAAATATTTCGAGTTATCTTTATTTCCATCAGAAATGTATGATTGATAACCTGTTGAACAGTTCTCACAGTTTTTACTCGATTTTGTCCAATATGATTGTGAATTATTTGCCAGTTCTTTACAGTTCATGCCTAAAAGAAAACTGTATAACTTTCTATAGTTCAGATCACATGGGGTCAAATCAATTGGTTCGTCACATTCCATCCATTTGGTTGATTTGTGATAGTTATGCAGATCTGAATCATTTGAAATATCTTGCAACAGCTCTGATTTGAATGCTAGGCAACTCATGAAACTGCTATGCTCAGTTTTGTCTGTAAAATTTTCTCGATTAATATGCCTGTGAACATACAAAAGGAATTCTTCATCAGCAACATATAAATTGTTCTAAAATTCTGATATTTTGATCATTTTTACATATTTACATATTTTTTATTTCATTAAAATAAATTTGTCAAATAATTAAATTAAAAAACATTCTTATGAATGAATATTATACATTAGTGCTGAAGATGAAATATGTCGTGCGATGAAATTCTTTACCTTTCTCTTTCAGCAAAGTTTAAATTCAAATCTGGTGCAAAACATTGCTGTGATTCATCAGTTACGTTTGAGCTGTTGTGTGGTAGTTTGCAATAATGCTCTTCCACTAAAAAATGCACAATTAAAATATGTTGTTAATCAAAGATTCACTTTGAGACTTGTACACATCGACGTACACTGATTTATGATTCGAGCAACTAATACTTTCAACGAGTTGAAATTTTATTTGTCTTAATCATGGTATGCTTATAAATAAACCACGATCAAATAATCTGATTTTGTATGTAAACGAAGTGAAGATTAAAAGTCCTAAATGTATCGACACAAATATGAATATCAAATATTTTTTAAGTGAAAATTCAAAATTGCCCCTCTCCACCCATAACTTCAAAGGACCAAGCTAAAAAAAATAGAAATATTTAAATACAATAACACTTACAAGCACTTTGATTGCATAGCTCCATGAAATAAAAACTCGATCGATAGAAACAGCTCAAATGTTGTTGTGATGGATCAGGATCTGGTGCTGTTAACGATATTTCAACAATTTTTGATTCATTTATCTTAATTGTATATGTCGATGATGGAACTGAACCACCGGCTGTGTATGAATGCACTGTAACAGCATCATCTTCTGAAAAAGTGACGTTTGATATTTGTTGCGAAAACTGTCCATGACTGTGAAATATAAATTGCAATTCTTGCGAAAAATTTTGTGCATACATATCGTCAATTTACATAGCAATTATATAGATAATTCATTTTGGCACGATTGGTAACATGCAAATCTGACCTTTTTTCCATTACATGGCAAGACTAACCTGTCGGTTCTTGTAAAGTACGAAGTTTGAAAATATTCAGTTGTACTCCCAGAAGATGCTGGGTATTTGAACTCTATGCAAATGAATGGCAATGGTTTCTTGCTTATTTTTCCAACCACTTTTCTTATACGCACAAGCAAGTATTTGATTGATTAGTACGTATACTTGTCAGAAAACAAATATACATTCATGAACCATACCCAGCAATGAAAATTCCTTCATTGATAAACACTTCTGCTAAACCAGCCATAACTTCGACACCCATCCAAACAGCACTGAAACTATACGAGTACTGAAATAGCTCTATTTTTTAGTGCAATTTTCAGTGCAATAGAGTAGGTTTAATACTTTTTGTGTGATTTGATCACAAAATTTTGTTTCAAAAATACAGAAAAACATGGCATGGAATACTTTTATTTTTCCGAACTAATTTCTTCTATCTGCTCGCATATTCTGTATTTTATTTCTTTAATTGGTGCCTCTTTTAGTACGTAGCTGTTTCAGCTGCTCATTTAGCTTATATTCTTCATTCTCAGCCTGAGTTTGGCCAATGAAATTCTAAACTTCTTTATTGATTATATGCATCTCGTATTTATGTGAATCAAATGGAACTATATTTGAAAATTGACGTTAGTTTTTATGAAATGAACTAAAATTTGCATTTCATTTTGTAGAATATTTGCAAAAGATGCATACTTTGGATGGCTTGCAAAAAACTTATTGGCCGATGTGCATGCAATAACACTCAAAGAATTATACTTATGTGATGTAAGGTCCTTGTTTGATCAATAGCTGTAAACATTCTATTCAGAAACACTGTATCTTTCTATCCAAGTTTTTCTATTGTATTTCAAGACCTAATCCATCATATCAGCACTTTCATTGCAATCTTAAACTTCACACAAAATATGTGGTGCAAATGTATGAGCAAAATTAATGTCAGCAGGAGGACTAATGTAAAACATTCTCAATTCCCTTGTAAACCAGTTTTTCTTATTAATACTCATCTGAAGCTTTCTCAAATGCTTATAAAAACTTTGCATCAAACGAAAATAGTATTCAACAAATATGTTCTCTGGAAACTTTGATTTCATTAATTCTATCAATCATATTTCATAGTCATTAGCAAAAATTTATAGTGTCCAGCCATAATGCAGCAAGACGGAAATGATTTGAAACATTTCACAGGACAACCAATCTGACTTTCCAGACAGTAAAACGTAAGTGCAAGAAATGTGTTGCTCGGTCTGCTTAATAAATGTCGAAGTGATGACTAATTGTGCATATGGTGCTGGAACAATCAAAATTGTGCATATGGTGCTGGAACAATCAAAATTGTCCCAGCATCAAAATTCTGCAATCCATCCCAAAAATTTCCTGTTGTTCCATCTAATTGTAAGAGTATGATTACTAAACTAACGTATAAACCGGAACAGGTAACAAGGAACCAAAACACAAAATGATTATACGTTAAAGCGTAGTCTATTATACTCTATCCATGTGTTGCCGAGAATAACCTTGCCAACACATTCTTTCAACATCATTTTCATATCAGTCGGATTAAGTCGAATTGATTTGAACAACAACCTACATATCATCAATAGTCATAGAAACAATTCACGGGTAGTAGAACAGATCACACGGCAAAAAGTCAAATCCTAACGCTAATACCACATCATCACATTTTCATATCTGCCTTTAATGTTATCATTTGAATACTCTTGAAAGAATTGTAGTTCACCGTGCATATCACCAAGGCATACTTTGAATCATATCAAGCTATCTTATATCTACAATACAATGTAAAGTGCAAATTCCATTCTTAATTTCTGATTTTAAAGGTAGGCTGTTGCTTTTATTTTCGAACTATTTCTATAAATTCTTGAGAGTATTCTAATGAATCATTTCAATTAGTATGGAGAAATCTCTAGTGCACATTTTTTCAATCCTTAGCAAATTCATATATAGTATCATCATCAACCAGATCTTTGTTGACTTTTGGTTTAGATTCAAAGCAGGCAAGGCTGACTTATTCTTCAAGGCACAGGTAATACTATGTTTTAAACTATTTGATTTTAGAAAAATATATTCTGAACTTTAGGCTTTATTCAAGTACATAATGATAACAAGAGAAGAATCTGGCAAAACCTTGAGAGGAAGTAAGTCTCTATTTAATTGATCATGCATTACAATAAAACCATTTGTTACTATTACCTAGGAGTATATTGGTACCCTCTGCTACAACTGCACACTCACTGAAACCGCAGATCTTTCAAGTTCATAAACAAGAATTGCAACACTCCAGTCAACATTTTGCTTGGATAGACAAAAGCTTTTTAAAAATGGCTTGAAGAAGTCTTTGAGCCTTATGCTTGGAAGTATACATCAGAAAAAATTTCACTTAGATGTGATGACTGCTCTGACCACAATGTTAACTGCAGCAATGATAAAATTATGATCATACATTTACCCCAATGCTGCTGTGGTCTATCAACCGATGGACATGAGAATTACTAAATCAGCAGTCATATTTCAAGAAAGCAGTGTTTGAAATATTACTTCTACTTCTGCTACTGCTTCTGTTGGAATGGAAAGCAGTTTTAAATTTGGGGTTTATAAAAATAGGGGTGGAAGTGGATTATGTGTAGCTCTAAACCTACTCTATTTGATGTCAATAACATACTTTTTGACTGTTACACCTCAAAGCTATTCAATGCAACAATTAAAATTTGTTGGATGAAATGCAGAGTTTTCCCTGAGACAAGAATGTCTCCCCTAAATTAATTGCATCAAGACATTGCTAACTCTTCCAAAAACTCAGCAACGCAAGATATTACAAAATTACTTGGCAGTATATGAATAGCTGCAGCTTGTTATTTTGACATATCTGACAGAAACAAAATCTGTGGAATGTTGAAAGGAACTACAATTCTATTGGAGGAATAATCAAGCATATTAATAAATAAAGCTGTTAACTGGATTGATGTCAATAATGATGATGGCATTAGTTTTGTATTAAACCTAGGAGATATCAGCAATTACTGTTGATAAATCAAATCAAGAATCAAAATACTTAGATCACATGAATGATCTGGATCTCTCTGATGATGAAGATATCACATCAACGCATGAGGCATATTAGTATGATGCTGATTTGCTAAAGTTTATAAGAGAGGAAAAGCTTGTGAATTGAGTGATTCAGTGTCAAATGGTATTAGGAATCCTGTCTAGGGAGCTTATAAATGTAGCCATGAAGCAATTTACCTACATGGCTGCCTCAAAAACAAAAAAAATGAACTGATAAGAGTTAATCAAATTTTTCTCTTCAAAATTTTTTACTTTTTAAAAAATTGTTTTGAAAAACATAAATTTTGACATAAATTTTTATACATTCTATTTTTCGACAATTTTTTCGGAAGTGGCAGTGAGCCGAATTACTTTAGGGAGAATTGACTCAACGGAAAATTAACTCAAAAGAGAGAATTAGTTCAAGAGAGATTAAATTGTTTATTATAATTTTTTTACATATTGCCACAATCATTTTTCAACAATGAACATGTCTTCATCAGAACCCGAGCAATCAGAATTTGATTCAGCTACCACAACGCCGCTAAGTGTTCCACACGTTGTTCGTCTCGTGTGTGCGTCAGCCTCAGCCAACTCAAAACATTTATCATGCGGGCAAGCAGTTATCATGTTACAAGCGCTGGCCGATCTAAATCGAAACCCAGAATTGAGAAAAATGAATGAAAAAGTAAAGAAAAGCCAATCTTGGCAAGATATTTGTGATTATGTGTGCACCGTCAGAGACGTTACTTTCGTGTCCAGAAATGGTGATATTCAGAGAGAGGAAGGCATCGTGTGGAATCCAGTATATTGCGCTCAGCGCTTGCGAAGATCCTGGATAGACATGAAAAAGCGACATCGAAGGAAAATGATGCTAGACCCCAAAGAATACGCTAAAAACCCTGGTACTTTGGTTAGTATCCTTAAATTCATTTAGTTAAATTGTGATAACCCATGTGGATTTTATTTTTAACTTGCATGTTTTTATTGTGTGAAATTTATTCCTTCTTAGCGGAATTATCATCAATGAACATTTAAAAATTACAAACATACAAAATGATTCAAAATAGTCCTCTCATAGAAGTGGATTAAATTTACCAAATTTGCTAATGAAAAAATATTTTATATTTTTTAAACTGTTGCTGACCAATAATTTATCCTTCTAAGAACTGACTAGCCAATAAGTTGTTTTGAATGAATTCACAAGACAATCAGACTCACTGCTTCATTTAATGTTTTGTTAGTTAGTTTTCGTTATTTAGGTTTTTCTAGTGATATGATGTAAACCAGTTTTACAAGGTACGAATTAAAATTGCTGCCATTGTATGTTATATATATATATACGTGTGTGCGCTAAGAAGAAGGTTGCTGCCCAAAAATAATACATCAGTAAACAAGAGCTGAACCAATAACATAATGTTTGTAGAAATCAATAAATTTATCTGTAGTAATGATAATAAATATATACTCCGATTCTAATGTCTACCAATAGAACAGCATCATTGATTTCTACCCGTTTCTTTTGTTCATTAACATCAATGACCCAAAAAATGATCGGAAAATTATTCTCAACAAATTTTTTTGTAAATAATTAATTGTCACAAATGAAAACATTGGGTGCGAGTGGAAACATGCTGTAATGCCTTTCCAGCCCATAATGAGTTTTTTTGCTGAAATCTTAAGTTTATTTTATACTGATACTGCTCAAATTGTTTGGTTTTTAGATTGTTAAAGTCTCCATGAATTTGGTATAATACTGTTTCATTGATCATTCCTAGGGACTTGGCCTAGATACTTCAATTTAGCTGCATATTTTGACTAAAATTGTGTAACTGGGCATCAGATATGCTATATTTGTTTGGTTATAGGCACAGCTCATATTGGAAGTTTATAGCCTTGAAGAAGCAGTAATTAAAAAACGACGTGCGTTACGTACTCCCTTAAAATTTCAACGAGAGTCACAGGACACATTAACACACAAGAAATCAAGCCTAATCCAAGATGTTAATGATAATCGTGAGAACTTTGAGATTGCTAGCTTGATCGAAATAGATGTGACTAATGAAATGTCTCATGTTATAGAACAGTTGCACTCAATCGCAATTGACTGCAAAGATGAACAAGAAGAAAATTGTGAACTAGCTGTTGAAAGTAGAGCTCAGAAAAATGAATTTTTTGCTTTACAACGAGAATATTTGGATTTGTTCTGTAAACACGCAACTTCGATGCGAGAGCAAAAGGCAGCTCTACTGTCAGCCTTAAGTGGTTTGGTCCAGAGTTTCAATATTCAATAAATTGCCTAAACATAAATTTATTTACTATATCAGATAATGTAAAATGGCACTCCTTACAAACAAATCCCTAGGGCCCATGTCTAGTGATGTAATTATTTATATACATGCAGACTAGTATATAATATATGCAATATTATATATAAGCTATTCGTTGAAAAACAGTTCTAGAACAATTTTTGACATGAAGAATAATTGTGCATTTTTTAATTTTAACATTGCTGTCTATTTCCTTTTTTTGTCCCTGCATAATGCTCAGTGGTTTATACGTATCTCAAATGACATTTCTTCAGAAAAGAAATATTTTCTTCCGATTATAATTATTTAGTGCGTACATGGGACATATCAAATATGCAACTAGAATTCGTGGAGATTTTATTTCTTATCGAAAAAGAAGTCTTAGATTTTTAAAGTTGTAAGTAAAAAATTATTTTATCATATATGTTAGAAAAAAAGAAGAGATTAGTTTATACAACGCGCTGTGAATACAATCACAGCGCAAGGGAACAAAACAAAAAAAAAGAAAGAAAAGACAAAGAATTTATATTATGTGGACTATTACTTATCACACGCTATGGGAGCATGCCGCTAGGATTAGCGTACTTCTGCTGGGAGAAGTAGAAAAGTAGAGAAGTGATTTCAAGGAAGCAAAACGCACAAGAGTTTGAAGAATTCCAAAGAGCCTCTTTGAAATTGCAAAGAAGTTTACGGGAAACCAAAAGAAATTCCAATTTCAGTTAGTGATGTGAAAATACTGCAATTGCGAATAGATCGGAAATATCGGTAAAGAAACTTCATGGAATGAACTGTTGGGTTTATAGGACGGATCCTGCAGAATCACGGGTAGACAGATTGAAAATGGAAATGAAGTATATTGTGATTCAAGAAAGATATGGACGGATACAATGGGTCACGGGTCACAATCTGTAGTGGGGAATTAGAGCAGTAACACATAGAAATCCTGACAATATACTTGACACAAAGGTGGATTCAAATATAATCCTTTGATACACATCAATTAAGCCTGAAGTCGTACTCTGGATACTTTATACCGCATAGAAAACACTTTATTTAAAAATTGATTGTTAATAAATGTCAGTTTTCTCTTTCTATATTCAAGATGTGCATATGAACAAATGGACACACAATTGAACAGATACTATTTTACTTGACTCAGATAAAAAAAACTGCAACAGGTATTTTGAATGATTTCATTCTCAATTCTTTGATAATCATCTTAAATAATAAAAATTGATACAGTTCATTTCTAATATACTTTGGCTGACTCTGTGATGGTATGAATAATAATTATGTATTTGATTCTTTAGATTTGTTTTATGTGCCTTTACCTGCAAACTTGTTACCCAGAAATCGTGCACTCTATTTTGCAACTCAGGCATAAATTTAAACTCCAATATTAGTATAAATTGATCAGTTTCACAATTTATAATATCTCCTTATGCAACTAAAGTTAAGCATGATTTATGTTCCTGCACTGAGCAGCTAAAATTTGTTCTGCATTTCACAGATAAATAAGATTAATGCTACTACTGAGTGGTGATATTATTGCATTAATAATCCTACTTTTCTCACATTCATCTTAGATACGTAACCTAAATTTAATGTACATCATGCAGGTCCCATGTAGATATTTTCATGAAATTATTGTTGTGTGAAGGATTAAGATGTTTAAACAGGAGACGGTCTTATCTCTTGCTTCATTTCAACAGGCATTTTTATCATGGTTTAATGCTACCACTACTTTAAATGCAATAGTAATGTTACACCTCAATGCATGTTTTTTTAATTTGCATAGGTTTTAAAATACATGAAATTTGAAAATATCATTTTTTAACGTGAAAAACTGCTTCAAACAAAAAGTAGAACATATTTGGTTGGCAAAACTTTCTTTTTTCTTTTGATTGAATAATAGTCTAATGCAAAAGCTAAGTTTCACCTTAGATTTATTATTGCGTAAGATTGTTTTTAATTATGAAGCTAAGATAAATAAAGGAAGGAAAAATCTCTATGGCTCGAGTTTTCTGTTCAAATGATACCTTTAGTTATGTGAGTCGGATATTCCTTTGTAAGGCATTATGCCTTAGAAAATCTTACATCAACAGTACCAATCCTTTTTTTGCATCATTCCAACACTTTTATAGATATTACAAGATTACCTCGGTTCGAATCTTTTCCTAGATGTGAACATCTTGTAAAAAGTGATCAACTTTTATATTTTCTGTGCTTTTAGATAAAAGGCAACACTAGCATTGGCTATTGTCCATCTTCATATTCATAGCACTTACAATTTAGAATGAGCTATATTTGCTACCTTATTCTACAACTCTTTTGTAGAGGATAAATATTTACAATATATTATTCTCCCTTCACAAGTTTCAAGTCAACTATTGATTATTTGAGATTTATGTATGCAAAAGTACCTAACCTACATGAATAGTGAGCAGTATTTTGAACGTTATACAGCACCTTACTGGATATGAACTTAATGTTTTATATGCTATTCTTTTAAAAATATATGCATTTAGTAATTGCATCATCTGTTTAAACCCGAAAAATTTAATTTAGTGTGAGATCCTAAAATAAAAAAATAGGAATCGTTTTTTTCTCGATAAAATGAAGCACAACCACTTTCGGATCTGATCCCTAACTTTCATGCTTTATTTATAAGTATGGATCATAATAATATTATTTCGTCAGTTAAACAGGAAGAAGCATGTCACATTACAGGAATCAAGTCAGATGCTGTACTGACCTCTAGCACACCATTAAATCAGACATATAGCATTCAGCCGACTCCTACTTCAAGCACGAAATCGAAGCCATTATCATGTGGACAGGTTGTTATTATGTTACAAGCACTGGCGGACGTGAACCGCAATCCAGAATTTCGAAAGATGGACGAGAGAATGAAGAAAAGTCAGACATGGGAAGATTTGTATAATTATGTCCGTACTATACACGAAGTAACATATATTTCGAGAAACGGGACAGCGCAGAAAGAAGAAGGAATCGTTTGGAACGACTCTATCAATGCTAAGCGGTTAAGGCAGTCTTGGTTCGACATGAAGAAAGGATATAAGAGTAAACTTCTTTCAGATCCTCTTGCGCAAGAAAACGCTGTGGGGACAGTGGTACGTTAAAGGTCCACCCGGATAAACGATCGATGAGTTCACCACTAAATTCGCTTGTTTCTACCTACACTTTTCAATAGGTCTACAAGTCATTTTAAATTTCAGTCCGGTAGAGTTTGCCCTATGCACAGATTGATTATTTTACTGGCAGGTCAGCCGGTAGCTAGTCAAAAGAGCTAACCAGCCAAAATTTTTTAATCTTCATTTTCCAATAGGATTCAACACTTCTTTGCGGTTTGATAATATACGCAATTAGTTATGAAACTTTCTTCCTGTCGCATTGGCAGTGCCTAATTTTATTATTAATGCAGAGCGTTTTTATGTGTCCACTTTCCGGCCAGCATTTACATCTCATATTTTTAGTTAGATTCTCATTTTTCGGCGAATTTCCACTTTTTAACTAATACCATTGCTAATTAAATTTTTATGGCAATTGAAATTAGAAATTGTTTTGTTCTGATTTCATTTTTAATTTCTATTAATGCATATTTTTGGCTGTTAGGCCCAGCTTGCTTCTCGAATTTATCACATGGAAGAAGGCGTTATCGAAAAAAGGCGTGCTCTTCGAAAACCATCATCTCACAAGTTTCTGAAAGATAGTGATGTAATTTTGAATCACAAGGTTATGGTAAGTAGTGCAAACAATTTTACTGCCGCTTCGGTTGTTTGCTCCCATTTTATGAATTTCATAAATTAAGTTTACGATATATAATTATTTATGCTCAAGAAAAGCTAAAAAATTCAAATTTTGCACAAAATCGGTATCTCTACTGCAAGTGTGAAACAATGCATAGCTTTCTGTGTTTTAATTTTGAATTTAAATTCTGCGTACATCCCCGTGTTAAAATTTGGTACTCATATTTATATTTTAAACTTAACCTTTTATTTAACTTCACGATCGCTCTTTATTCTAGTAGTTTAATGTTTCGTTCTATCAATTTTTTTGTACATCTGAAAATCTCAGCAATCGTAATACACATATGCATGAATTTTTTTGTTTTGATTTCGACTAAGAAAAGTTTCTTTATTTTGATTCAAAAACAGAGAATTGCATAGTAATCATTTTTAACTGTTAAATGATTTATTGCGAATAATCATTATGACTCGAGTACCAATAAATGTGAAAAGAGTAACCTAGAAAAGTGCCCGTTTATTCCAATTTACTTCAAACTTCCATTAAAATAAGTATAAACTTGTCTTTTTATATTTAACTACTTAAATAATGAATGAATCTGAAGCTAAATGACACAATATGACTATTTCATTAATATGTTACATGTGCAAATCTATTGAAAATAAAATCAGTCTATAATATTTGACGTTAACTGTATTAAAAAAGTCGTATCTGCATTAAAAAACAAGACTTAAAATTTTAATTTTATTTCAGAAACCTGGATCGGATAGCGATGATGTTTCTGCCGAACTAGGTCAAACGCCAACTAAAAGTCTTATAGAATCACTCACGTCCTTACAGGAGCAGATAAATTCTTTAGTGAGTCAGCATGAGCGCGAGAGAGAGGAAGATCGATCAAATGTTCTAGAACAACAGGTTAAAAATGATGAGTTCTTGTCTTTCCAAAGAAATCACTTGGATGTTTTTCGGACAGAAATGGCATCGATGCGCGAGCAAAATGAGAGTTTGATTTCTGTCATAGGAGATCTAGTCAAGGCGCTAGGGAAAAAATAACTTGTTTTGAAACAAGGCGAGCGTATTTTAAGAAGTGATGGTAGCCTGTATGTCAGTAATTTCTGGAATGGTTATATGTATTGTCTGCTGATGCTTTATTTATTTTAATGTTGATCGTGTTGTCAAATATTCAATTAAATTTTTTTGAAGATTACCAAAGCTATAAATTCATTACAACCATTTTCAAAGTACAATTTATATTTGTAATATTTTCATTCTTTTCTATTTTGGACAATTATTATATTTCTATTTAATTATTGCGATGACAGTAGTGACTGGAACTCATCGTGATAAATTGACTTACCACCTAATTATTTGTAGATCAGATCAGATAATCAGGATCTGCTTTAGAAATCGTAGACCAAATAATGTCATTATAAGAAACTAAATGAGTTGAAAAAGTCATTTGGCTGGTTACCAGATGGTTGACATGAAGCAAGAAATCAAATGATACGTTCCTTAAACAGTTACTGAAGTTGAACAAACTGAAAGTTGATATGATTTTCATGTAAGAAATATACAAGTCATTTCAATTAAACGATTCAATCTTTAAATGCTATTTACTGGTACCACGAATCTGTCGATGGCATGATAAAATTCACCACAACATATCTATAAATTGGCCAGTAAATTGATATTTTTGTGATTCACCAAAGAATAGTGCAAGAATTATTGTCTGAGGCGCACTTAAGCAATAAAATTGATTTAACCGAGATGAAATTCTTGGATGAACCAAGCCAGTAACTAAAATAAATAAATTAATTGTTACCAATTAACAAAATCAAAACTTTAGAACATGCTATGTAACTACCGGGAATTTATAGACATTATCAAAATTCAATGTACCATGCAAGAAGCATAAAACCAGTTTGTGTAAAAAATCGAACCAAATAATACGAAAGAAATTAAATTTCTTGGGCTCAGGATGTATAATATGTACTGATGTATGATATGCATGGATATATTTTGAAAGTATCATATAACTTAAATGGTAATTTAATGTCAGTCTAGAATGTGTTGTACAGCACCATTGATAAATACATAAACATGCAAGTTCATACAACATAAATTCACGCAAATTCTCGAGGAAAAGTTATATTGTGCACAGAGTTAATTTTTTCCTGTTATTATGTTCACCTAAAACTGTCATTTTTCTTTAACTTGAACAACGACCGATACACTCGGCTTAACTCTGGAACTGGTATCGGCATTTCATGACTTTCTACTGCAGCTACATTCCAGCCATAAATGACTACATCCGATTTTGTTCCTTTTTGTTTTTCCATAATTGCTTCCCAACTAAAATTCGAATTTCGATCCACACAATGAGAAGTCACATCGGTTTCAAATTGCTTCTTCGATTTATACAAGTAACAGCCATCGAAGGTGACTGTACCAGCAATTTTCACCTCAGATGAATTTGATTGGACAATGTTGTCAAGTTTTGAATTTTTCATGGACTCGATGAGAAATATTTTTCTATTTAGAAGTGAAGTTGGTAAGGGATACGTTCTCGTTTCAATTTTCTTCTTTCCGCTTAAAAGTAATGATACCCAGGGGGATTGAACTTCTAGTCCTACCCAGTTTAAGCTTTTCCAATCGTATTGAAATTCTTCAGCATTTTCTGATTATACATAAATATATATATATATATATATGTAACGAACGCATTAACATTCATAATATCAAAAGTGTACAAGCAATTTTCACACCAATTATTTCACAAGCAAATAGAATAATACTTAAAAATTATTGCATACATTCAAAAATATAAATTAATGAAGTAAACTCTGGGTATGACAAAAATGCTGGGACCACCGAATTATTTCGTTTTATCATAAACTCATTTTATCCAAAAATATGAAACTGAGCAATGTGACTTTTCGTTTACTTATTAAATCAACAGCTTATTTCAAATGTAATTACTTTCAAACGAATGATCAAAGTCGTTTTAGAAATATTTATAATAAATGTATATAACTATTGAAAGTTTGGTCAAATAAATAAATTAAAAATTTACATCTGTATTAAAAAAATACAAATGGTAAAACAATAATTTCGGAAAAACTTGGTGGAAAAGCAAGCATAGGATATGTGGGGTGCTTATAATGTGGCATCTTGAATTCGCTTTACTTGAACAGTAGTGCCATGAAAAGCTTAGGGCATTTGCAAATTGGACATTTATCTATGGCATTCAACCAGTGATGAACACCTTGTACTGAGAGTCAAGGTAAGGAGCACTACAACAAATGTAACTTTAAAGCGAGATAAATCTGTAGAGCAGGCTAATAATTTATTTAAATCCTTTCACCTTTTGTAATAAATTCTAAAGTTGGATAAAGAATGACTTCTTGCTGGAAATCTCCAAAAATATGTACGTTTTTGTCCGTTCAAATTTCTATCAACTGATGACATAATTTTCTTCCTAAAAATCCTCATTTTTGTCAAAAATAATAGTGATTTATTCTGCTCATAACTTTATAGACTATTCCACACTTCCACTACAAAACTTTATTGGAATTAGTATTGCCTCAAAGATAATTTAAAATTAGTCACATTTGACCATTTAAAAACTATTCTGTAGTTAATAGTCCCTGGTGATAGAGTATTTTGCTCTTATCCGTACACCACTTTCTCTCGTACTTACCAATCTAGTATAGCTGAATATTCAATAACTTGTAAATAAGAAGAAACTCAAATATATTGCCATTGTCAAATCTTGCTATGATATAACCTATTCCCACGGAGAAATGCCTTCAAAATAACACCTCTGACTGCTTGACTACACACTAATATAAACATGTATCAACGAAGATAAGCGATTTCAATGATTTTATCTGAAAAAATTCAAATAAAAAAATGCACATACCCGATATTGAATTCTTGTTGAGGTTCCCACAAATCGGAGCATCACTGCCTTGATAAGCTTGTGGCATAATCTGAGTTCGCCCTGAAAAACAATCTGCGCATGCTCGAATATGCCCTGCCAATTCAATACAATCCGCTGGGAGGCAGGAGGGTGCTGATGCAGTGAATAATGGAATTTTTAAGGGACGCATATCAGACGGTAGGTGTTTAAACACTTGATCTCTCTCGCGTATTGCCCATCCTAAAAAGATACAGTTACTATAAAGTCAACGTCAAGCACGATGAATCTGTCAGGACCACCAAATTAGTTCAAAAATCTAAATTTCGTTATGCCCAAATAATTGAAACTAAGACATCGACACAATAATTTTCACTTATTTAAGATAAGTAAAATTCTTTAATACTAAAATCGCTATATATCCGAAACTTACTTTGCATGCAACATTGTAAATTGAAGCTTAGGCAACATTATTTGTGAAATTTTACTTTCGGGTAATAGCCTTTCTGCGAGGCTATGGAGTGTATTACGATATCTTATTTTGCAATAAAAGATTTAAAGTTATATTTTATTATTACAAGGAAATTATAAATGCTATTAATATCAGTGTTGCTACTTCATTTCAAATACTAAACTTCTTGGGTAAGAAAAGCATATTTTGAAAAAAATTGTTTGAATCGTAGATTTGTCGGTATTTGACCACTGAAAGGACCATGCGTAAACTAAGAAAATATACTCAATTACTGCCTATGCCAAATTTATGGAGGAAAAATATGTACTCACCTTTACGTTGAAGCGATCTTTCTTCCAGGGCAGTAGCAATGACTTGGTAGGCCGATTCTCCAAGAGTTTCCAAAACTGCAGCCGATTTTTGTAGGCGCTATATTTAAAACTGGAAACATAAGTACACTGTCTATTCGTTTTTTAGTTAACAATTTTTGCCCACCAATTAAAAAATTAGAAAAAGTTACTTTAAAAATGCTTTATTTGAACACGGTAAACTTTGGATATAAAGAACCAGTCAGAGCAACTGAATTATTTGTTCTATTTGAAATTTGTTAGACCCGAAAATCTGAAGCTGAACATGTCGCAATACAGCTTTTTCATTTACGTTAAGAGTGAAAACTTGTTAGAAACAAATTCATTTTATCCAAAGTTTACTATAAATCATTAAACAGCGCTTACAAATTCAAAGGATTTATTTCATCATAAATACCTCCATTTAGTAGAGAAATATCTAGAATGCATTATTGTTCACTCAAGAGAGAATGTATACTGTATCAGGTGCATAGATGTATACATATAGACACACAATATACATAAAAAATCAGGACGATACATTGTAATTTTCCACCCCCCCTCTAAAAATAAGAATTTTTTTCTAGAGTATTACAGAGTGTTCCGCCACCCAAAAGGTTTTTTTTGTTCCAGCAAAATGTACGCGCAAAAGGCTTCTTACAATGCACCAAAGCTTTTTAGCCGGTGGAAAATATAAACCACAAGACGTTATATACAGAAAAAAATAAGGTCACTCTAACTTGTACAAAATAACGTAAAACCTTTACCGATAGAATAGTATTTTTACTTGATATGATATTCGATTAAAATGGTATCTATTTTAAATACGAACATGCACACATTTTATCCTTGGCACACATACATATTTTCGAAAAAAGTTGTTGTCGACAGTATTCTCTTAAACATAACACTTAGGGACAGTACTTAAATTGCCTTCTCTATAAAAATTCAACTAGCATACTTCTACCGCTCCTTGATACAAATTGTAAGGATAGAGATACAATTCAAATACAACCGCCAGGGGTAATTTTAGGTATAAGGTGGCAGCATAATTCAAGCAACAACCTATTCGCTTCTGCTCAGGCCCAATCGGGTATCCGTGGTTCAACAATAAATAAATTTGACTGCCTTTTGATAAATATAAAAACGTTTACAACACTGCCAAATGTAATAAATAATGTGCAGTATGCATGAAATATGTATATATATATTGGAAATTTGCTTACTTTTTTTGTTTTAATATCCTCTCTTGTACGGGCAGCACCATTTTCATTTTTAGAAACGCTTTTTTTCGAAAGTGCTGCCTGCAGTGTAATGTATAAGCATTGTAAACCAGTAGCATACAAAATTTATACATATAACTATGGTGTAGATTTCCATAAACCATTGGGATTCAAATCAATGTTCCGCGGATCATTTAAATAACCGCAAAATTTTTTCCAATATGACGTGCAAAAGAAAATGTTGAAGATATTATATTAAATGTCATCTAAATTATATTCGACTATATCTGTTGATATATTTACATGGATCATTCACTATGAACTGTCACTGTGAACTATTTCCAGAACCACCAATTTGAGCTCATTTAGCTACAAACCTCAAGCTGCACTGTATTCATACATAGTTACTCATTGTGAGTAATAATGTTTCATTTTTTCTGTTTGTACATCTTTTCATACTAGCAAATAAGAATTGATTATCTTTATTATTTTTTTCCTTTTAGACCAATCAATTTGAGTGTTTTTATGTCTTTATATAATAGGTTAGGAATTTTGGTGAAAATCTTACATTCCACAAAAGAGTTATATTTGCAGAAGTTCGTTCTTCCAGAGTGCACCAGCATTTAATTAGGGACTGAATAGGCTCCGACCACCATCCATGAGACTCTGCATGAGCTTTCCCTTGTATAAACCACTGACGTAGCCACTCAAATTCAATCTCAGATAGCAAGGCCTAAAAATACTAGAATAATTCAAATATTTCATGCATGTATTATGATATACATCGATACTACCAAGTATAACTTAATACCAATTGAACATTCCCTCAAATAGATAAAAAAAAGAACAATTTCAGGAACTAGAAACATCTAATCGAATAGTTAAAATATTCCACTTCTATTTACAAATCAAAGCATTCAAGAAATACAAATTGGATATATTTTTTATTATGGGTAATGATTCACAACTGAAAAATGTCTTAGATGCTGCTTGAGATTGCAATGAAAACTGCTCATATTGTATATTTTAATCCTTGGCATGATATAATTTTTCCTCATAATTTTGAAAATATTTAACCTAATTACCAAAGTTTGCATGACTAACATTCTGCTTTTTCAGACTAGTTTATATCAAATGAGTCTGTGTCGGATTTCGTACACTTTCATTTGTTTTCTAAGTATAAACTTCCTGGACAAAGAAACTACCCATACTATCTGAATGTTTTCATAAACTACTCCGATTGAAAACTTCTACTGACCACTAAATTCTGCCTTTAAAACGATATTCTCCAAAGAACCAACAACTATAAAATATCATAGCCAATGAATTTTCGCTACAAAAAGTCTTAGATTTGAATGCGCAAGAAATTATTTACGAAATTGAGGAAAAATATATATGACTTACAGAAGAAGTGCAGCACAATGTACGCATGCATATATATATTTATATTTACCTGTTCGGCACGCCATTGTTTAATAGTACGTTTATGCGCACCATGCTGCATACAAATATTCATTTAATTACAAGTAAAAAAATAAGTTAGACTAAACTTTTTTATCCTCATAACTAGGACCCCACCTAATATAATATACTAACTTAATATGACTGAACAGAAAATTTAAGAGTACGTATCATATTTAAAAAGCAAAAATACTAATGATTATGGACTTAGTGCATTTCTAAAGTGAAAAAGTAAACTTGTAAATTTTTATATTAAAAAAATAATTTACAGCAGCTATAAATGGAAAGGACAACTTATCCCTGAAAGTATTCATAAGTAAAGGATTTGTTAAGGCAATGTTATCTTTATTGAAAATCCTTTTTCTACAAAACTTTTGTATATATTTATTTTCATTCAAAGGTCCCGAGTAGAGCATAAATATAGCTATTACAAGATCTAGAAGTATAGTTTTTCCAGAGCTACTCACAGCCCAAAAAATGATGCGCCTTGCAAAATAACTACAGTCTAACCTGTCCTATTGCATATCAATTGTATCCCCCCACTTACAATCTACAACACAGTATGCTTATTGTGATAAGATTAATTATGACATATTAGACAGTAGCAATAAAAACACAGATATTTGGGAGCCTTTCTCAAAATAGGTTTAAAATTATTCTTCGTTTCAAGGTGGCTGCATTCGATTCACCAAAAATGTCTGTCTGAAAATCTGTTGGTTTCAAAGCCTTTTGACAAATGCAAATAGCATTATTAAAGTTATGAACATATAATATTGTCATAAACTTGCTCTCAGTCAAGTTTAGGGGCATGAACTCGATAGTTGATAAAGAAAAAAATGCATATGTAATCGGTGTTAAATTTATTCTAGAACATTTTTTGTAACAAATACTCATAGAACTACCAATGTTTCGCATAGAGCGGCTAATGAATACATCAGATTCTCAACTTAAAAAGTGAATTTCAAATAACTTAACATAACAAAAATTGAATAATTGGACCATAAATTTTTCGAGAGACAATAATTTTTGCTAAAAATGACAATGATCTAGAAAAATGGAGGCGTACAGAGCTTTCAAATGTATACATATCAATGTGTTAAAGGAACACTGTTCTTAGTCACAGATTTGGTTCTCTAATATATATCTAGCAGTTCATTAAAGGCTTAAAAAGACTTAAAGTGACCAAGTAAATAATCCTGATCCATAGTTAAAACAGTTTACTCACACCCTTTATTTTATTTGTTATTTGATCGAACAACTAGCAACATAACACATCAATTTTCCGTGTTATTTGAATATACAAGACTAACAATGTAACACTGCTTCATTTCAGCTAACTTGATTACTATAGTTATCTAACAGAAAAACAATTATGAGCATGAAGTATACCTTTATAACTGCATCACATCTGGATTGTATGTACGAAAATGTATGTCCCTCGCTCTTTCCTACTCGGTGTGTACTCGAGTAACGAGTGGAGTTGCCGGCCAGAACGGCGTGCTGGTGATGGTGGTTGAAATCTCCGAGCAAATAATAAGCCGATTTGTTTGGGAGAGCAACTGCGATTGGAGGGAACTAAGAAAAAAAACATATTCAAATACTTTCTGTATAAATATATCAAAACTGAATCATCAGTGGAACAGTTCTCAATTCTAGAAATAAATTGCATTTGTTTTGAGTTTTTGGCACTAATTGAAAGGGTTGGCTATTAATTTTATATTAAATTATTTTCTGTCCAACAAAAATGTATGCATACATATATATATATATATATGAACACAGAATTTTATACTATTGAATTCCTTGTGGAAGCAAGAAATGCCCGACTAAAAAAAAATTTGCACGTATAAAGAGCATTTGATCGTCAATCAATTGATACAGTAGTCACTCTTTGAAAAGCCTATGGACAATAAGCCCAGCCGCCTATTGCGACCAATTTTGCTTGGTCCAAAATCGACCTATCTGTTTGTGTCTAAGTTACATATTTATAGTCTAGAAGATCAGCTTCATTTCAGCCCATAAAAGCCGGTCACAAGGTGAGCATATTAAGCAACGACTGCTGTGAATGATTCACCAAAATTATGTTTTTTGTTGTTTAGAGTAATAAAAAATTAAGCAGAAACCTGAACTGACAAATCAAGTATTACAATGATTTTATTACTTGATAAATTTAATGCATTAGATAGCATGCAAAATGTGCCTCAATTTTCGTGCATACATTCAGCTTAGTATAGCAACAAATTCAATACACTAGTACAAAATCAAGTGTACGAGCCAAAATTGTGTAAATTGTAATGAGCATATTCCTGCAACAATTCTCAAGTATAATCGAGCACTTCAATCTTTCTTTACATACAGTTTCTATGCCTGTTTGTAATACTATTCACAGTAGACTGTCCAAGAGTTAAAATTCTTAATATAATAGATTCTTTGGCCAACAAAACAAAATCATATGTGCATAAATATCTTTCAAAGCTTACATTTTGAGGAGATTGCGCATTTGAAGGCTGCTTTTTCTTGCCACCTCGAGGACCCTCAGCATCAACCTCAACACGCAGAGCGATTCTCCAATCCGGCGGTTCATCCTTTTCTATATAAAATGTTAAGCATAAAATTTCTTAATATCTATATATTCAAATAAGAAAGTGCGGATTAAATTATAATTTCGACCAAATTCAGTAGAAAAAGTGAAAACTATGATGCAAGGAATGTTGATAATGTTAATCCATTCAGTTTTGGAATCGCTTTTGGTATAATTACTGTGACTAATAATGATTTCGTTTCATGCCTACTGTTGATAAAATCAGCATGTTTCGTAGATTTGGCGAGTAGAGTTTTTTTAACACGATTTTAGTTAATAAGATTTGCAAAAATTCTTATAATTTTTTATATGGGTTTTAACAAATGGGGTACATCAATGCAAATTCAGCATTTGAATTTTAGCATGATGACTTACATTTATGAAATCACGAATTACTCAAATTTTAATGTTATTTGAAAAGCAAAATGAGCATTCTTTTTGTGCTGGCAACTGACTATCTATCCGATTAGATACATTAATTTCTATAGTCGAGCTCTTAATGTTAATTCCAAGTGTACTGAATTTGATTATCAAGGTTCAAAACTACATAATATATTAGACTCGACCATGAGTTGCATTAAAATTCCACGAATGTGGATATTATGATACATATAGGAACAAAATGTATTAGATTATTTAAAAATTGAACATGCTGAAAGAACTGTGATGAACATAACAATGCAGTCAAAGTACTCGAATATTTTCAAATCGGTATTTTAGCATGACCTGGTCAATTGTAAAGATTTTTAAGTGGGCCAAAACTCGGAGTACTGGACTTTTTCAATGAAAAAATTTATAGATTACCTGCATCGGTCTGATGATACACTGCAATAGTAGAATAATGTTCCAAACAGGAGTCAGCATGCCAGCTCACACTGCAAAAGTCATTTTTAAACATCGGCTCTAGCTTTAAATCCGGTCGGATTTCTAATGGATCCATTCTATTAATCAAGGCAACAGTAAAATCACACCCTCCTTTAGTAGAGTTTTGATTTCCTCCATCAATCTCTATTTTTTCGTTTATGTGAAATTTTGCTCTTCTAGACAGCATCAAATTTAGTTCTTTAACCTGTTGTATTATTAAAATTATGAATCAGCCTTTAACTGTGTATGATCCTTAATTAAGTTACTGTTTAGCAATTTATATCATCATTATTTTAGTACCTTTGTTAGAGCACTACTAATTTCATTGGAACATTTCTCCAGCCCTTTATCCCATGGATGACTGAACATTCGTAATCCTAAGTATTTATAAGTTGTGCCCGCTTTTCCCTATGCAAAAATATCAGAACATTTGCTATTTCTTTATATAAAACTAAAAACTTCTAAACATGGAAAACTATTAATCTGGCTATATCAAAATAGAAACATATGCAGTGATAGTACCAGAAAAATTTTGACTATAGAGAAAAATACTCACGCTGAGTATCATTTTAAAGTTAAAGGATAGGAAGAGATAATTTGTTTAAACCTTTTTTTAACCTATCAGAAATTATTCTGAAATATTCTGGGACAACGAAGTTATTTCTATAAGCTAAAAATTCATAAAAGCATGTTTAGTTCTTTACAGCTCTTTGAAGTGTTCTATCATTAGTCATGTATTTCAATATTAATAAGTTTTCTTTAACCCTTTTCAACACATTTACCCATTTTTATAGTAATTAAGCTTACCAGCAAACACCTTGTCACGAAAGTCTTTGCACATTTGGATTCAAGACCAAACGGCTGGGTAACATCGGTTCGGAAAAGATTATTTTTGTGCATGCAACAAAATGCTTTTTCTACTTCTTCATGCAGATTGTATCCAAATATTTTAGTCAGGGTGCTTTCCTTGTCGCATTTAAAGCCATTATATTCACTGTCCATCATTTTCTCAAACGAAGGATCTCCAAGTTCTAGAAATCGATCGTGTAAATTGTTTGTTCGTTCAATTTTTTTATCTTTTCTTTCATGATTCGGTAGGTTATTGAATGCCTTAGAATCATGGCGTGCGACCCTAAAGGTAGGTCGCTTTTTTCCCTTACTGTTAGATATTTTTATTTGATTAAATGATGTTTTCTGTTTATTATGTTCGCTTTTACTAATGGCCAACTTAGAATCATGGCGTTCACTTCCTACAGCAGGTCTTTTCCTTACTCCGTTCTTAGACTCTCTTTTTCTCTTCTGATTATTCATCACGACATCTCAGTCACTTGAGAAAACGAAAATTTTTGCAATTTATTGAGTGCTATACAGTTAGGTCGTCGATACTGTCCAACGCAATCAACGACGAAACTTTTCAGTTTTTGCTGGTGAAATATTAATAACCGAAATTGACAAATGACGCCATAAAAAAAATCAATTTCGGCACTGGCTATTTTTAAAAATAGCGTAATCTTATTTATATTAGCGTAAGGAATCAGTTTGAATGTTTTCTTCCGGTAACGATCGGTGGACGTGCGCTCAGTTAACTGCACTGCGATATGGTAAAATGATGGTGGATATCTCTCATCCAAATTGTTGGTATCTTATCTCGCTCTACGTCGATGGGAAAACGGCTACTGAATGCTGTGAAAAATGGCGTAGAGACGTGCGGGATCCTAGGGAAAACAATTCTGAATACTCAGCTGTCCTATTAAAAAATGGGCGGATAACACATTGGGATGGGAAGGTGCGAATTTTGATATCTGAAGGCATAATCATTCAATACATCGTTTACTTCTTGAAAAAATTGTTGGTTCTTTTCGCTCAGTTTTTATTTTAATCCCATCATAATAGGTATGGAAAGAGCGGAAAACAATAAAATTCAGTAAACTCGATGGAACGAAGAGAAAGTGCTCGGACACAGCGATTCTTGTGTCGAAGAAAATGCGCTTTTGATTGAAAGAGTAATCGCTAAAGAAAATTAGAAGATTCAAACCAGTATATTATGTTAATACTTTTGTCGTAATGGTGAAAGGATTGTATCACATGTCTACTTTCACTTTTACAGGGCTATTATTTTAATAATAATAAAGTCTGGCATAATT
This sequence comes from Vaucheria bursata, assembly GCA_032358265.1. Taxonomy (NCBI): domain Eukaryota; class Xanthophyceae; order Vaucheriales; family Vaucheriaceae; genus Vaucheria; species Vaucheria bursata. The sequence continues at coordinate 81,063 of JAULBW010026502.1, forward strand.
AACGTGTTTTATTGTCATTCACTATTTCAAAAATAATTTCCCCAAATTTCAAAATTGTAGAAAATTTATATTTAGAAATGGATCTTAGAAGTACACGAAAAAGCTATGTTTATGTGCATAAGTTGGCTAGTTTATTAGTTTAAAGCTCGAATGTAAATGATGCTAATGCTGCTTTATTTATAGCTTTACATTCTACCAGTTATAATAGTAATATTGTTCATTGCACTTTAAACCAAAAAGAAAATTGGATTTAAATATTTTATTATTATCATGCTTCAGACCATTTTATACAATAAGAAATTATACTAGTCCATGAGCTTTTTGAAATTTTGTCGCAATATATTTATATGCCAACTTCATAAATTTTCATAATGAGCAATTATGCATCTTTCAAAGAAATCAAACATTTTACCACATTCTGGGTTAATGCAATCGAACGTTACTGGAATTTGGTTAAGTTGTAATTATAGTTACTGGATTTCACCCAGCAATGTTTTCTGATGTGCTGTCCAGTAACATTAGCTCTGAGATTACAATAATGCAGTAACAACTTCAGTAATAGTAATGTCACTCTAGGCAAAATCCTGTAACGTTCATGTGACTGTACCACACTCTGAGTGTGAAAATTAGAAAGGAAAGCAACGCGCAAACAACAAAATAATAATAAACAAAATACAATAGTTAAAATATATAATATTAGTGAAAGGAGCGCAAGGGAATCTTCTCAATTACTATCAACTTTACTCTGCACAGTAGCAGGGTAAATGTTATGGAAAAAAGAAGAGTGAGAGATGTTTTTGTTTGATAGCAAATATTGAGCCTGGATTGGCCGGATACTTAATTATGGGGTTACTCCGCTGGACGTTTATCTGAGATATGGATTTAGGAAACAAAGAAAATACTTTATGGAATTGTGAAATACGGTGTAGACAATAAAGACGTGGATATCGTTAGAGGGATCTTTTTTGTATGAAGGATGAAAGTTAAGGAGTGTGCTCCTATATTGTGACACTGAGAATGAAGTAAGAATGATAATCATCTGATAATGGACCCAGCAACAGCAACATTCCAGAAAAGATTGAGTAGCAACGTTTCCAATAGCAGCAATATGCTTTTAAAGACCATCAAATTGAAATCATTAGCAATAGGTATTCTTTCTAGATAACACAATCAAGCAGGTTATTTTTATTAAAATATAGTTTTTTAAATGTATTCAGTAATGTGCCATTAACATCACCGATGGCTGTAACATCATGATTATACCTGTTAAATAAATGTCATTTCTTGCTACAGAATGTTGAGATATTACACATCCAGCAAATATCTCCAATAACAGTGATGTCGATTTAATGTGAGCAAAATATCCTTTATGAATATAATCCTTTGTATTTGTTTTTGAAGCGTTTGTAGATGCATAGTTTCTGTGTACAAAAAATTCCTTCATACAATGGTTAATATTAAACCAAAAACTTTATCAAAAGTTAGAGAAAATTTTATTTTGTCAATAGATACTGGAAATCTAATAATGAATTTTTGCAATATTTTAAGTTGATATGAATTCAGTCAATTTTCACTAATATGTTTGAGTGTCAAGTGCAATGAGTAAAATCCAGAAACTCATTTGATGAAGCATTGTAGACTTGTTGAGTATTTTTTCTTGCATAGATACCTATTTATATTGTGTAAAGTTCTTTGTAGAAATGATCCTGGTGCAATAAGCATGCAATATCATAAGAAATTCTGATGAGAAAAATTGTACTGTTTGCATACAGCAATTCTTAGTATAACCTTTTTTTGAACAAATGAAAATTTTTTTGTTTCACTGCAAAGCTGCAGTAAGTTTTGCTGCACTTTATATCTAATTTTATTAGTCTACAATAAATTTAATAATTTAGCATTTGGCAGGATTTTATATATAAAACCCTAAGATTCATGCAATTCCCAAAGCATCAAAATAACAAAATAAACTGCTTTTTTTTCAAGATTGAAAATGTTGAACCGACATTTAAAATTCATTTAAGAGGTTTATTAACTGAAACTATTTATGCTCCTTTTTGCTCGTGTACCTCTGTAAGATGGGCTTTTCATGATCATCATCTCCAGCTGAACAAATTTATGGATCTATTTCAAGTGTCAAATAGATCAAACTCTTTATGTCAGCATATTTCCCACTAAGGGTAAATATTTGGAAGCAGTCACCAACTTATTCATTCAATAGAAGGCTGTCTGTAGCCTTATATCAAACAAACGTTACATAAGGTGTACAAAGGAAGGTAAATTTGAATTTCATAACTTCAAATCACCTTATATCGCTGTATATCGATTTATATCGATTTTGAATGCTGGCAATTATCATGATATCGAATTTTCTGAAAGTATACTAGCGTTATAGTAAAAAAAATACAATTTATTTTTTTAGTAAAAATATCGCGATTTAGGTTTGGTTTTTGATCCATCAACTCACTTGTTACAATTTCTCTTAGAGTTTTCAGCTACTAATACTTCGGAACAAAATGTGGGCTGACGAAGAGGATGACTACCTAACGCCAAGATATGAAAGCGGTGTCGATTCAAAGGGTATAAAAACAGTGGTGGAAGTTGCAATCAACGCAGCAGGACAAAAAGTTAAAACAACTACAAAGGTATATGCATGTGATGAATAGCAATCAAATTAAACCGTGATCTAGAAGAATGAATTTCATCACTACTCCGACTAACGTAAATATTTTCGGATATCGACTCATAGTCACTGAAAAATCCCTCAACATGTAAAAATTTTCTAAATTTAATGAAATTTTGAGTATGATACGTCGTTCCCATGAATTTTCCATGGACTACTTAACTTATTTTTTATTGCTTCAGGTCAAAGTCTTTCCAGAACAACAAAGAGTTAGCCGTGCAGTTGCAGAACGTAAAAAATGGAAATTATTTGGGGCTGCTGCTAGTGCGCCCGATAATCACAGTTACACGCTGACATCGGTGGAACAAGTTATGATGGAAACACCAAGAGAATCTAAAGATGCAGATGAAGCCCCTTCGAATATTGGTGACAGGTATCTATACATATACTTATATATCGAGAATGAACTTATCAACCATTTCATAAGTTGGCCTGGAATAATTTCTATTGTAAAAATAAGAGTGTTGCTGTTGCGGATGAATTTTTGATTATTTAGAAAGGCAACCAGGGTGGGCATTAACAATTTTTTTCATTAATCGATCATTTTTGTCCAAAGATTTTAGACTAGATGATTTGTGGAACCGCCACGTTTATCCTTATATATATTTTAACGGAAGATTTGGATGAACAGATAAAAGTCGAGTTAAAAATGCTGTTTATTGTAATCAAAAGCTCCCAAACTCTCAAGTAACTTGCGTCCAGAAAAATAAATGAATTATGATATCTTCTTCTGAAGGCATAAATGTCTCCATCCGAAAAGTTAGATTTCAAGTTTAACTTGAATTTTGCTATATCTATTTTAGTGATCACACATGGTTAATATTGGTATGAGATATCTAAGAGAATTCAATAATGAAAATTTCTTGGAAAAATCATTCCTCTTCCAATATTCAACTAAAGCCTTGCTATATATTTAAAACGAAAATTAAATAATTATCTTTGTCATTGGAATAAAATGCATTGATTTGAGTTATACATGTCAATATATATTTTCATATTTACTTTCATTTATTTATCGTAGTGTGTTCGAGTTGGATGAAATGTTCATGTCAACTCAATTCCTTTTTTCTCTTCTGAAATGATATAGTTGGTTGTGCTCTTATTAAAAAAATGCATGCTATAATTTTATGTGTTTAGCTTGAAGAAAGCCATGGAACTTGTGCGTAGCCGTAATATCATGCGTAAGGCAGGTATGCTTGGTGACGGAGAGGCAGCCCCCACTGATGATGAACCTTCTGGAACTGGCTTACCTACTGCAGGTGTGTGGGCATTCAATTTACACACACCAGAGTAAAACTGTGAAAGACCACGTTAAGATATTTGCTGTGAAATAGTTCTTTTTGTCATATTTTAGCAGCAATAGAACAATTTATTCACAGAATATTTTTTTGCGCCAATATAGGAGTCACCTAGGAGTTATATAGGTTAGGATCCTCTTGGGCAACTTGTTCTAATTTATAATTTTTCTGTATTTTATTTTTATTGACTCTCAGATTTTCAACTTTTTCATTTAACACGTTTCCATTCTTGTTGACCAAGTTCTTTTTTCTTATAATATCCTCCATGCGCTTTTTTACCTTCATATTCAACAGTTTTTTCATTTTTATAAGCATTTTTTTACTGATTGGTCAGTGCTTTTATCATTGGGTGATAAAATATATTTACAATATTTACTTGAATATAAGGCCATTGGGATGTGAGCAAATAATGTTTCCAGTGCATTGCATTTGAGTTAATGAGATATTTTGGATTAAAATCTTTTTCATTTATGTATATGTGTAAGCTAATATCTACTTTATACATATTTTTCAGCTAAGTGCTTTTCATTTATTTTTGCATGATACTGTTATTTCGCCCAGTAAAAACTAATGTACATCTATCGGGTCAGTTAAGAGTTACTTTTCATCTATATTTGTCACTTTACAATTACTTTATTTCTACGGTGTTATTTAATAACTATTTTATTGCAGGTGCTGAGGCCGGTAAATATGTCCCTCCTGCTGCCCGATATGCAATGCACGCAGAGGAGTCTACTCGTACAGCTTTAGAAGACCGGACCAAAATTCGAGTCACCAATGTGTCTGAAGATACGACCGAAGGTGATTTGCGTGAACTGTTTGAAAAATGTGGACGGGTTCAACGGGTATATCTTGCAAAAGACCCTGAAACTATGCAAAGTCGTGGGTTTGCGTTTGTTTCGTTTGCGTCAGAAGCTGATGCAGAAATTGCAATGGAAAAACTTCAGGTAATGAATCGCACCCTGACATTTATTTTCATCATGCCTAATGTAACCCCCACAAAAAGATGGGCTACTACCACTGCAATGTTCACATTTGCCAATAATATTTGTCGCCATAATTTTTCATTTGGCGTATTGGATGAAATTTATTTTGAAATTTTTATTTTGCTGAAATTGGGCATACAATAAATAGCTTAATGTAATTTTGTTGAATGAAAATTTTTTTGAAATGGATTGAAATCTGTTTCCAACTCGATTAACAGCTTAATTGCCTAATTTTTTATTCTCAAGTTCAAAATATTGTAGATGAGGAAAAGCAGGTTTGTTAGCATCTTACCACTAGTACAGTTGAATATGAATTGTGGCCTACAAACTACTGGACCATGTTAGTAGGTTTTTATCGTTCGTTGCATTCCTATTTCGATAGATATAAGAAGTTATAATAAAGTGAAAAGTCAAACATTGCTACATTCATAATCCGTAAATTTTAAAAATTGCAGGCATAAGTTAAAGTTTGTAACTTGATATAAATTGGCAACTCTAATTATAGTTCCCTATTGCAATTCAATGTTTATGATTTATATATAGTTGATTATAGCTGAAAAATTACAATATCAATGTTTATATCAAACATGGCCATTATTTTGGTGTTAGGTTAGAATTTGAGTTGAATGTTTATTTATTTATTTTTGCATAGGGATTTGGATATGATCATTTGATTCTCAAACTTGAATGGGCTAAACCCAGTCAGAGAGATGCCACTGGGGGTCCAGGAGGAGGTGGACTCAGTAGTGCGAGGGTATCCGGGTATGGCCAAGCTCTGGCGCAAGATACAAAACAGAGAATTTCGTTTGCATCTAATCTTACACGTTGATGAGCTATCACTTTGTTTTATTGCATTTTGTTGAGAAATCATATGAGTATAGATGATTATCTACTTTGTTCAAAATGTGTTTCTGTCCCTTTGTAATCATTTTTATAGTGAATTGTAGTGTTATCAATAGATATGGATTAATAGTCCTCTTTAATGTTGAATGGTCCAATCGTTTTTTAAGAGGACTTATAGTATGGGCTTAAACTAGTCAATGCAAAATGGATTGAATCGCTTTTAGTTATATAACTTAGGTCTAAGTCTAATTTAACTACTGAACTGCTGAGGCATCATCAAAAAACCGATTCCGCTGAATGTGACTGATTTAACACAACTACTTTGAATAGCGAGCAGAGTTTTGTAATTTGAAAATTTTTCGTTTGGTCATCTTAGAATTAAAAAAGTGAGTTTAAAATATTGATGTAAATTGGCAAACTGCCTACATTCGTCTATAAAAAAACTGCAATTTCGATTGGAATGGATGAGTGAATGAGGATTACAACAAATGTAGTATGGAATGTAAAAATTCCTTGAAGCATGACTGAGACAAATGTTTTAAAAGTCAAAATGAAGCACATCAACTTCAATGATGCAGGAACTGGAAATATTGTGATTACAAAATGTGAAGCATCAAATATAGATACCATTCTTGAATTCCTATTAGTGTTCTATTAATTTGAGTCAAAACATTAACTGGGGTAAAATCGTTAAAATATCTGGTATTAATATATAGAATGGCTGCTAAAAAGGCAAGTAAATATATTTTGATAGTTTTCACTTTAATAAAAAAAGGTGTGCTTACATCTTGATCGTCCAAAGAAAAATGGCATCATAAATATGGGAGGTAGAGGAGTTCTTCAAAAGTTAGTCAGAATAACAACTGCACATACCATAGGTAATGGAAGATAAGTGCAAAGGCACTTTTCATCAAACTCTTATGCGTTACCTCTGTCTTTGCCCTTAAAATTGATTTTTTCAAGGTTTTTAGGCTTGCTTGTCAATTATGCTTTTTAAATACAGATCTGATATTACCACAATTTATGTCTGAAAATTCAATTTTTAATCTGCTTTTTGGACATTTTTATTTACATACCTAATTTGCATGAATGATGTATTGTAAGCCTGTGTATAGCTTTCTGATTGACACCCTGCATGAAGAAGGCAAAAGTCTTGACAATAGAGGGTGGGGGGAAGTTATCTAGTGCACCCCATTGTTCAGTATTGAAAGAGCATAAATATTTGTTTGAAATGCTTATATGAGGACTGCGCCCAAACTGGTTGAGTACTACAAGAAAAAGCAAGAAAAATAATACAACAGTATATTAACTTATCTCACAAGCGTTGCAAAAAGTAACCTTCACAATAAAAACAACATTTCATAATGACTCAAAGCTGAAAACCGAGTCACTCGGTTGGTACCAAGTTCTTGGCCGATAGTAACTGAATCTGATCCGTAAGGGTACGGTTTCTGACAGCTTATCTGGAGATGATCATTGTACAAATTTCAATAATTTTGCAAGTTCACTTTTAGACAATTCAAACTTCAGTTGAACCAAGTCAGTAGTATCAGCAATACATTTTTAACATGCATAAACAAGCACACTCTGTAATGAGATTATCATCTATGTAAACCCTGAGTGCAATTACATTAAAAAAGCATCTGTCATTATTGTGTTTCACACAAGTGATGTTTATGCCACAATATATCATTGCTATATCCTGTAAGCTGTGTTTTAGTATAGAAAACATGATATATTTTATTTGGTTATTGCATATAGATCATATTATCTTCAGGCACTTATCTTTGCAAAAATTCAAGTTCAATATCCAAAGTGTATAGAACATAGTAGTTTTAGTCTGCTAATTCAACTATAACTCTAGTAAAACAAGCAATAGCTGTTGAAGAAAATGTCTCAATATAATCATATCCATACATCTGAAAATAGCCTTGAACACCATACTGTGAAATATTTTTAAATTTCACCATGCTCATCATGTATAATTCAAGTATGTGTTTGGCTCCAAATTTTCTTATTTCTTTTGACTGTGGCAATAACAGATTAGCATTGCTCTTCTTTAATAAGTCTAATTCTTTGCTCATTGCTTTCTGTTCATTATTTTAATCCAAGCTATTAATCAAACTGCAGTACTTCATAACCATTTTTAAAAATTCCTTTAGTTTATTTGCATTGGTCAGTAGTTTGAATATGCTGTTTAGTTTAACAATAAACGTACTGCAATAGTTTATTTTCAAGATGTGGAAATATTGAGTTTCCATTGGAGCCTTATATTATGAATCACAAAAGTTAAGGTATTTCTTTTATACTTTTTTTTATAGCCCAAACCATCATTGTTTTTTTAGATGACTCAATATTTTATTTGAAATATTTTTGATGACATTACAGTCATTTAAATGTCTCACTATATCCACCTCAGAAGGAAGTGTACCAATAAATATGGCATTTTATGATATGTTTGCCTCATTGTTTTGGTGGTCCCATAAGCAATACATTCTGGCTGCAAGATTACTGGGATACCCAAAAAAATACATTTACCACCCAAATGTACCTAGCTTTTAATAATCTTTATTTTTTTACTTTCTACATATTATTTACAGCCAAACCCTTTGAGAAGTTTGTATTTGGGACAGTTCCTAATTCAATTTCTTATAAAGGTCATACAATTGAGTGCTTTAGTCAGAAGCCAACTAAGTGTACAAGTGACACAATTACATGCTTTGTAGAATATATGATACAATTGCCTTGATTTATTCATATGCCAGCATACCATAGCTGGAAGAAAACCAAAGTAACTTGTAACATCTCTATTTTGTTGTGATAGATAAGGGGCTGATAATTTTAGTCTGATTTCATTTTCTTAAATGTATGTCTTCATTATGTCTGAGATCAGTTTTGTACTATTATCAGTGGTGTAATACTTGTAAATCGAGATGCATTCTTTCTAAAAGGTTGTTATAATTGTGTTTGCAAGCAAGATGCAAAACTACAACCACAAGAATGTATTATATACAGACATACTTATCTTGCTGGAAGTGAATAAAACTTCACAACAACGCACTAGCCCTAATCCTAGCCTGCCACCAAAGTCCAGCAATGACTCACCATAAAACAAAGTTCTGGTATGCAAAACAATGACTAGCCATAAAACTTGGAATTTCACAGCTATAGCATGAAATTAACTGTTGACAAGTTAATTCCTAACAGAGGTCTGCAAAACAACCTTAAGCTTTTCAGAATGTGATAGATGATTTGCTTTGTTTTTGTAAACATTTTCCACTCTGAAATCATGTTGTCAACAAAAGTAATACCAGAAGCAGATAGTTTCTAAGTTTTTTTAAATACTCAAAACTTAAACCATGATGCCAAGTGAGAGACTCAATATTTATAATGGTAAAGTGACAGAAAGCAAAGGTAAAATGTTTGTTAGGAGATTACTGAATAACATACCGGTAAGTCAAATACTGTCTAAGTAGACCAGCAAGATTAAGTTATGTGGGCCAGTGAAGATGTGTAAGTTAGAACTAATGGAGGAGACACCTAGCGTGGCCAGTGCATTTAGAAGGTCATGGTACCAGCTACAAGGTGACAGGTATGGGTTGTAGAGATTGTGTCTAAAGTATAAGACTAAATTTGAGAGGGTATGTAAGTGAAGCAGACATCCAGATGGCATTAGTGCATATACCTCTCTCAGTAAAGAGGCCCAACAAAAAGCAGTTTTTAAGCGCAATTGGTGTGATATCAACTGAAATTGAGATAAAACAGCAAAATAACAGTGCAGAAAGTTAAATTATAAAAATTAAATATTTGTTGAAAATCAATGCCTTGGAGCTAGATAAAGTCCTTTGCATAAAATTGTGACTTATATCCAATAACAGCCCATGATGCATTAGTTTTGGTTTAGTAAAGCCAAGAACTGTGAATAGCTTGTCAGTCTGCTGGTAATGGGACATATGTAAATGCATCATTCTTGCAGAAGGACTCAAACTTTGCTTTCATGGTCAATTTCTAGTTTTGTACCTGATTACTGCAAATAGCATATTGACAACTAATTGGAGTGATAGAATTATGACATCAGTAATGAAAGATTAACCTACTATTGCTGCCAAAAAACAGACTGCAGAAGAGAATGTAATTCAATTTTAAGGTTCCAACAAGGTGGATAAAATGGATGCCAACACTGCTAGAGGAGAGTCTGTTATTGAAGAGTCATGTAATTTAAGTAAGAAAATAAGAAGGTCAACTGATCTCAAATTCATGGGTGCTGGAGCAGTAGCCAATGCATGTGGTAACAGTGGTGCCAACTACAGGAAATCTAGGAATACAACATGCTATGTAAATACAATTTGGAAAGATAGTCATGCTATCGGGATTTCAATTAAGTACAATTACCATTACTTGGACTACTTGCTGAATTTGGGACAAAAGAATTTTAATCACTACTTAAATTTCTAACCATTCACTTGAATCTGGTCAATAAAACTCTTCATTAACAGCCACAATGGCTGGTCAAGTGGCACCAAATACACTTATACGTCTTTGCCTCTCATTTATTTGTTCACTTATTATCAAATCAAAATCTTTTGACAAAGTTGTCTGTAGTTAGCACGGTGGCATTAAAGGATATTTCAGTACTTCTTTCACTCTTACATTTTTGTTGCAGCTGCTCCTTTACTATCAGCAGCAGCAATTTAGTTTTGCTGAGTCAAAAATACCTAGTCATGACTTTATAAAAGCTCATGATATTATTGACACGACTTACATTCATTTATATCTTTTGTCTGTTTTCTTGAGACCAGCAAAGAAGGCTTCACCTATTTTTGTAGTTTCCTTCTCTGCCAATCATGGCTCCAATATCCAGCTAAATTCTGCAAATGCATTGTGCTACTTATTAGATGTAAAGCAATTGTGGCATCCTCTATCTAAATTGCTCATGAAGTTTGTCTGTGCTATCTCAAGCATGACATAGTTAAAATGCATGAACTAAAAGAAACCAATCTAATTAAAATATTGAACTCAATTTATGCAGTCTTTTTTGTGGCACTTTCTCTATCTTGGCCTATCATTGCTTCTTGCTGGTTTTAGGAAAGTTTCACAATACTGAACGTCTTTTTTACCAAAAGTCAGGATTATAACCTCTAGGTTTAGGGTTAAGCTTCAAAATGAGAGTTGGATGTCTCATTTGCTATCATACATTAAGATTTTGCTCAAACATATAAATCAAATATCATCTGCTTTGACTAAAGCAATTTATCGGCTTTGAGTATAATGATTATAACATTTGCATCTACCATAGCTTCTATAAACTGTGCCGGTCACCATGCAATTGGCATCAAACAAAACTTGATTTGCTTGCTTTGCTTGGTTTTACCAACAACAACACATATCATTACCTGTTCATGGAACTATGCAATATTTTACGGTTTGTTATGTTGATGATCTAGACTTCACTGTCTCATCTCTATTGGCTGACTGAATCTTTCCTGCATTGAACCCAGAAATTTAACCACAATTAAAAGACCTTAAATACTTACAAAAAATAGTTTTTATTTTTTTTCACATTTCATTTGCTTCTTATTTTTGGAAACACTGTAGACATCTGGCCGACATAAAAGATGTCATTTCTGCACTTGGAATTTACTCTCACTGACTTTTGCTCAATCTTGGCACTAGGAGCTACATGCCAGTTTCAACTACCAAACTCCATAACTCTTTTTAAATCAAAACTACAGACACTTTGTACTCTACTTTTTGAATTGTAATCAGGTTTCTACATTTGCCATACGCACTCCCCATTAACTTATTGTCCTTCAAGCCTGAAAATGCCACCCGGAACTTCATTATTCCAGAAATAGGTTCCTCACTTTACCTCAACTTCATATTACCTTGACATCTCCTTCTACCCGAAGGTAAAATTCACCATGGCACAACGTATTTCAGGTGTGTCCGAAGCATCTGCTTCAGACTCACTTTCTCCTGTTCTGCCAGGTCTCCCATCCTTACTAGCTTTTCGGATGCTGGCTTTGTCACCAACCTCACCATATGCCTACCTGTCTTTCATTTTTTGCTCCTCCTCTCCACCTCTACTTGGAGTTCTGAGCTCCTGCCCATAGTTCTCCCTTCTACTGTGGCTAAATGTAATCCGTTGCCTCTCTTAGTGTACGTGTACGTAAAGTGTGCATCAAATCTGTTACATGGCAGACCGTTAACACAATTTGGAATAAGGAAACTTAATTCTTCGCTAATGCACAATCTGTACCATATAATTAATGTCCTCGTACTCATTGTGCGCGGTTCAGGACTTCTAAGCAATGTTTTTCAAAATTCTCAGCTCATAAACCTTTCCGGCTTGTCAGTCTCGAAAAAGAATTATGTGCACGCAATTGTCAAGATTCCAAACTACTATTCAAGAGATAGCACGCTCATGATGAATGTGCCCGGTGACAGCGCGTCATTTACAATTAATGAATTCATCGCAAACCTTGATAGTTCGTCGAATATTATTTTCGATGACGTGATGGCTTTCATCAATTCTAACTTCAAATATAGCCCCAAAAGGTAAAATCTTAAACTCTATTCAGTGTCTATCATAACATTTTAAATATATACGATTCAATTGGAGTAGTATATATATATATATTGGTACTGCAGTTTTAGATGCTCAACTTTGAATTAAAAATTGCTTTTGCGCCATAACTTCCAAACTAATGTAATCATGTCCACTGATTTTTCGGAATGATTTTGCATACTCCCAATACTTAAGTTAAAATCTTATAGGAATGTTCTATTTATCGTTTAAAGTTTTAATTGTCGAATCTTTTCGTCACTGTGATCCAATTTAAAACTTTTGCAGAACGGTTGATGTGTGAAATTATTTTTCAACCTGCTTTTCATTGTATGACTAATTGGCAAGACGTCTATAATATTTGCCTTAATATCTGTCAAGTTACTAATTATTAGAAAGTCGAATATTAAATATTATTTCATATCTGAAATATTGATACCGATTGACATGGAAAATATTGTAACTCTAGTATTTATCGCCGAAAAATTGTAAGTCTAGTATTTATCGCCGAAAAATTGTAAGTCACTTTGAAACTATTTGAGGTAACATGCAAGTAATAAGTCTTGCATGCAAAAGTCTATATATATGAAAAATCATTCAAATATATTTCAGTACCCCCTTCGTGATTTAAGTAAATAGGCAGCTATAATGAAACTTAGGATATAATGAGTTCCCTTTTAACGAAATTTCATATTTAGCGAGTAAAAAAATAAAAATGGTGTTATGCAGTGCAGTTTATTTTACATAACGAATTATAGTTTTGACTCATTCATTAGATTGGAACTCTGCGTTCTATACCATTGATAAAAATGCTTACATTAATAGTACAGATTTACTGTTGGGCTTATAAATAATGCCGCTGGGACGAATGAAGGGTCTTGTAAAATATTCTCGTTCGGTAAATTCTATAATCTTGACGATGAGACAACATTAAAATGCTTTGGGGAGCATTACCGAGGTGTGCTTGCTGATCCCCTTGGCGAAAGCCACCAGAATATTCGAAATTTTCAACGTTTCGGCTGGGATGGCGTTTTATTTGAAGATGGCTTGGCTCTTAGACCATTGCAATCGATAAATGATTGATTCTTTTATTACAAATAAATGCAGTATGTTCTCCTCCTTTAATGTTGGGGCTTCGCACAAAGATGCATTCGATTTGAAGGTGTTCTATTTCATTTAGTTAGAATCTACTGCTCAACTACCACTAACTTGAACCGATGAAGCTTTTGCTGATTCCTCTTATATCACCACTACAACTTCAATATGACTCCACGCTTTTACTTGGGAGACTATCAAACTAAGTTTTTTCACCATATTTTACATTGTTTTTGTGCATTATTTGTTCACTACTGTTTCTTCTCAAATCCTTATTGCTATACTTCAATAGTTAAGAATACACTTCACGCCGTTGAATCTTATGTGTCAAGATTACCAACAGGATATTAATATTGTATATGTACGTGTTAGGATACTTACTGGTCCTGCTATCTCTAATTTATTATGGCACAACTGTTCAACTACATTAATCTATATGCGCTAATGTTCTCCTATTTTTCAGTTATATTTTGTCTATACTTTTTCTTACCTCTTCTCTTTTACCACATTACGCATATTATCCCAATTGCGCCCTAACACCAAATTCTCTGTCAACACCTTTGCCATAATCCTTAATGGGTGCCTTTGCTCTACATCTTCACAATTTGCCGTGTCATCTTTCTTATAGCTAATTGGAAATCTCTTTAATCATTTTCCGAATAGTCATGTAATCAGTTCAACTGACAATAGACCGACCCTGTTTTTTATCATGTTCTCTTGAAACTTCCTTACCGTATTCTATTCTACTTTAAACTTTGCTTCAACTGGTTGTATATTATTCCTAAATCATTAAGAATATATTTCCATTTGACTCATCTCGATGATGAGTTATTCTGCTTTACTCCGCTTTATTTCTGTCAAAGATAACTTCTAAGGATTACTTACATAATTCTAGAATAATTACAAGTTACTTATGGAAATTATTGAGTTTACTTATGGAGTAAAAGATTCAGCAAGATCTACTGGAGAGGCAGTTTCAAGGGCACTTCAAGAGGGCATACTGCAGGAGTTAGTTGGGACATGTTTACTTGTTTAGTATTGTATTTTTGTTCACTCATCTGAAGTTCAATAAAATATTTATATTTTAGATCTTATTTTTGCTTTGCTGTTTATTTGCACTCTTTTATACATTGGACTTCATCCCCTCTATGGAGCCACACCATCCATACAAAGGTATAACTAGCATATCATACTATTGCATATTTCCTCTCCCATCCCAACAGTGTATGCACTTGTTTTTGTGAAAGTTTATTATTTTATTTCAGCCACATGCATTGTTCAATTGTTAGGAATTAACCCCTAAGGGAGTTAGTTTTATTCTGTAGCTGCAGTATAATTTGTCCATGGTTTTATTTCAGTTTCAGTTTTAGTTTTAAGACACTTCAAAGAACTGAACCCTGTTTTTCATGCTGCTATTTTGTGTGTTATGAAAGTTATCTCACTTTCAGCAACACATGTAGGTTAATATCAAGTGCTATCTCTGTTCTTGTGTTATTTGTTGTTTGTGTTTTCCTAACATCGATTCAATTTTTGCAACTGCTGAATAAGAAAATACGTCCAAGTAGATAGCAACGCACATCAATTGCTAGTTAGTTTCATTACAATTAAATGCCATGAAATATTTGATGCAGTACAGATTTTATTTGATTTTATCTGTTTGTGTATTTTCTTGGAGCCACAAATCTGCTCTTTGAGTCAAATCATTAAATAACATTGTATTATTTACACATTAACTTCACTTATTACAAATAATAGTATAGTGTGCTTATACACCTTCCCATAGAAATACAGTAAACCTGAACTTCAGATATAATGAATTTGTTGGAATCAACAAATTGATTTGGTACTTGAACGGCACGATATTCAGACTTTTCAACCTATAATTTCAAATTTCTGATCAATAATAATAATATCATTGCTTTTACACCAGTAAAATATTCATGCAAATATTTTAATTCTTTGTTTAACTTTCCTACTTCCTTTTAGTCCTATTTATATACTGTCAGGTGAATTTTTGTACTTAGTAAGACAGGTTTGAAATGTTAGTTTCAAAAGATCGTTATCAGTGAAACTGACAAAAAATAATAAAAAATTATTTCGAGTCCAATAAATTCTGATTCTATTATAGCCAGGGCATCCATCCAACATACATTTGGGACAAGTTTTGATAGCTTGTAGCCTCTTGAATTAACCTTTGAACTTGACCTTGGACACTTAGCGGTAATTCAATCATTTCTGACACCACGCTGTCGGTTTGGCAAGGATTTAAATTGAGAATTTTTGCCTTGTTCGAGTCGATTTTTATGTTGTACATTCCTCTTAATCTTTCGTCAATGACTCGGAGAACTCGTTTTGCATCTTCATTTACATTATCTGCCACTGCACCACCTCCTCCAAATACTAGAGCCTATAAAAATATAAAATATATATATTTGACATTTGCTGCTAAAATTTGAATGTAAACAATAGACATGTTTAACATATTAACAAATATCCAAGCCATATTGTGAAGAGTAAAAGTTTGCTTTTTGTTGCTGGAATATGCTTTTAGTGGTCTATTTCATGAATTTTTTATAATTCTTAAATAATTATTGTTTGGATTGGTGACAGCGTCACCTTCACGAATTTCACTTAAAAATTTGAGTTCCTGGTAAGGATACGGTATGCAAAAAGAATAATTTACTAAAAAAATTTAAAAACACACCTTTCGCGTAGAAATCTTTCAATTTTTGCTTGAAATACAATTGACATTTATGTGCAAATTAAAAAAATAGGCATTGACTTCATTAACAGAACGAAAAAATAGCATACATCTTAGCATAAACAATAGTTTTAATATGCAGAGATTCTAAGAAACATTTCAGCTGTTAGTAGCTGACAGAAATAAAATCTAAGAAAAGCCAAGTAAATAAAGTGTTAACAATGTTCTAAAAATTGGATAATATATGTTAATGTAACTGAAGTTAGTGAGTATCTTTAACAAATAACATATTATTAACCTCATCACCACGTTGGGCCCGGCCAGTTCTTGACCAAGCTACTGTAGGATCTTGTAAAAATGGATCCAAAACTGACAGTAATGTTTCTCTAAACAAAAAAGTGAAAAAAAGAAAACTGCAATTGAAAAAAAGCAAAACATAAAATAGGCACTGTAGGCTTTAAGATAAATATAGTTGAAAAGCATAAGCTCATAAAGTTGCATTAAATTTGTAATAAATATTTAAAAGAAATATTCTAATTGTACCAAAAATAAAAATGAAAAAACAAATATTTACTTTAATGTATTACTAGAAGGAACATTCAGACAAAATTGCACATTGCATATATTTACCGAATAAGTTTCATAAAAATACTTTCACTTCAAATTCAAATCATTGATTGTGCATAATATATTGCGGAATGGGTGTAAAAATGACCTGTTTTCTCGTAAAACTTGCATTGTAGTCTCCAATGATAATCTGTAGACCCCCTCGTAACCTGTTAAGCCCATAGCATCAACCTGATTTAAAAAGTATTATAATCATATACAAATATGAAAAAATGCATAGAAAAAACGATAGTTCATATTTTTGTTTTTTGATGCTGATTTACTCAATTTGGAGATGCTGCGTACAATAATTGAAGGTTAGGTGTAAACGGATACTTTTTTAAGACCCCGGATTTTAATTAAACTTCTTCTTTTGACGATTCGCCGGAGAGGGGTCAATAGGATACGTCCAATCAGATTCATTAATATTATATTATGCAGCCAATATAACCTAGACAGCAATAAAACTATAATCAATTATTATTGATATATAATAAAAAATTCAATTGATGTTCTAGCATAGATTGAAGCATACAATTATACTTCAAATTTATAAAGTTCCAAAAATTAAGTCTTTAAATGCATATTCAAATAATTGAAAGTATAATGGATTGCTTACTATAGTATCAAAAAATTGCAATTAGAAAATATATGCACCTGTGTGGAACTAACTTTACTGAATTCTCCTGCAGTGTAGAATTCATCTTGATTTTGACATCGATTGGATAAGCCATTAATAGGCATAAATTGAATATCGGATACCGCTAATTATCTTTAACGAATTTCCACTTAAAACGGATTAATATAGTCACTCCAGGCCAAATTTATTTTCATTTTTTCTGATATAAGTAATTAATATGGTGGTCCTGACAGATAAGCATTATATTCGAAGCTTACTGCATTAAATAAACTACATCAAACAAGCACGATTTCTTATAATCACGTGAATGAAATTTATATATGCTTCAGTGACACTTGAAGCGATTATAAAAATTCGAATAAGAATAAATAGCTCGAATTCAAATAAACGAACGATATGCTATTCATCAAAAGTGCAAAATCTGCGATTTTATCAAAATAAGTACCATATTCGGAGTAAGACGAAATGGAACAATTTCAGGTCGAGCTAAAGAGAGTCCCTTGTCGAAAAGACAGTCAAAATCAACGTGCACGCATTCGCCACAGTTTGTATCAATCAGTATGTTTTCCCCATGTCTGTCAACAAGAAGAAAAAATTTTAAATTTTTTATTATTCTCAGAGAAATGCAGGACACTGCAATATTTGCTGAAGTCAACATATCATGAAATCACTCTTTGGAATTATCCATCCTAAATCTAAAAAAAATCAAATGATTGTAGGAATTTAAAAATTCCCAACACTTCAAAATTTATATGAACGTTTGAAATCGATCATTGCATATGAAAAAAATGCGCAAAAGAAAAAGGCGGGAATAAATGTAAAACTATATTTGAACTAATATCTTTAAAATTGTAATACATCATTATCATCCAAATTTCATGTAAATGTATTACTTGAATCTAAAATATAAAGAAGAGGACTATTGATATGTTCTAAGCAACCCTCAAAATTGTTAATATACCCGCAAAAGATTATTACTTTCGTAAGCGAGCAAATAGCAATTGTTTGAAGCATTGATTTAAAAAATCACAGCCTTTGACACTTTCAATGATACCAAATTTGAGCTAACAATTCAAAGCACCTATAATTCCAATGCTAGCTACAAGCTAAAAAACTGCAAAGCATCAATCAAGTATCATTACATTTTTACTCCTGCTATTATGCAGCATTGCAACTTTTAGTAAAGATAGACAATCCATTTTTGTTTTGTTTTTAAAATATCTTACTTTATCATTCACCATAAAAATATATGGCTTTTTCTTGCTTAACACTACACAGGAATGCTTTGATTTGTACTTGAAAAATGCATGAGTGACTTGCCTGTCTCCGAGTCCCACCACATGACCAACTCCACTCCAAACTGCAGCGCTTCTAGCAAACATTGTCCGAGCCTCAAACCACGCAGTTGGCTCTCTGGAACATAATTAAACTACGAGTAAGAACTTAAAAAGAACAATGACGACTCATTTTTCGGTATGAAGAGTCCAATGAGACAGCGAAAAATCAATAGAAGAAAAATTTTTTCTGCTCAGGCTTAGATCAGTAGTTAAATAGGACAGATTGCTTGCAGTACAAATTGCCATGTCTGCCTGCTTATATTCTTCCGTTAGATGGCAGATGAATGGAGGTGAAAGGATAAGTTCATGAAACTTCTTATTTTTAAATAAAGAACAAATAGAACAATAATTAAAGATTTTTAAATATGAACTTTTTTGTCCAAATGCCAGCCCAACCATAGTGTAGTAAGGAAGATGCAGCAGGGAGTCCTGACCCAAATTTATAGTTCAGATTAGCTCGTACAAGAAATGAACAATATATTCTGATACAGGTATTTTATTGTTGAAAAAAGTTCCAAGAACGCTATTGTCGACAGAAAGATATTATATATTGAATCATACAGTTATAACTATACAGAACATTCTAGAAATATTTCTGTAATTGCATATAAAAAGATTTCTAGTACACTGAATTGTACACTTTACACCAAACAGTCTGACTTTTCAAGAAATTTAAAATCAGAATAAGATAAAATTAAGCTAGAAAAGGATTCACCTGAAACGCTTCGTAAACCAATTATGCATACATGGTGGAAAAAGCGGCAAGACATTATCTCTATACATTTCAACAGCTTTGGAAGGGGTTATATTGTTGGCTTGGATAGCTTCTACAAGCATACGAGTTCGATTGAAATTAGTTGAAGGAACTTTATCTATATACTGAGCCGCTTCTGCCACAATCTGGTAGGTGAGTGATAAGCATTAATAATAAATGTCATTGCTAGCCAAATCTAGTTCTACATGTGCTTATATTGATGTAGTATAGCATACAGTTTAGAATACGTTATTCTAGAACAATGTATAACTGTACTTCTCACTCTCACTGATTGCTCTAATTTTGCTCATTCGTTACCAAGTTATATATTTATCTGAAAAGAAATGTAACACACTTATGTAACAAGTAACATTACTGGATGAAAATCAGAAAATTTTCAAAAATGTTATCATGTAACATGATAACATCAGCAGTAACAGTAACACCAAGATTAAAGTCTTGCAATATTTTATTTTAAAAAATTTAGTAGCATCTCATTACAGTATTAATATCAAAGTGAAAAAAAGTGTGCAATAAAAGTCCATTAAACGTAACATCTCAAAAATGGCAACCCAGTGGCAATGACTTAGCAGGTAAAAGATGCAACAGCTAGAAGTTTGAATCCGCAAGCATGCATCAAGGAAAAATTAATTAAATTGTGGACAGAATCGTACAAAACTGTTTGTACACATCAAATCAAACAACTAATACTAAAAAACACTATCATATCAAATATGGATTATACCACAAATTGAATTGGATGCTGATGCAATGCTGAAGATGACTTTTTTGTAAGGAAATCTAAGCACTGAGTTGAACTGACCTGTCGCAAACCTGTTGTGTTTGGTACCCATTCAAGCATGCCGCATTCTTCATTAAGACAGATTACAGCATATGTACGCAGACGTAGCTTACGTTGCCGTCCTTTAGGGCATTTTTGTAAAAGCCTATTCACCATTCCACCAAACTCCATCAATCGAGCATCCTACATTTAAAAGTTAAATTTGATATGAGTTCAATTTTAACCGATATTTACCTATTACACATGAACGAAAAGGTCGTATTGCATCCTGATTCAGCATCGGATTTTCAAATTTAATGAATTTTAGAATAAATTAATCAGGTGATCCGAGCAAATTCCCTATGTCCAAATTTTACAGTATGTAACGACTTAAATAGACAAATAATGTCTTAAAAAGAACAATATCGTCCACCTTTGTTAATCGTGCATCCTAGAATATATCAATGCATAATCAAACATCAACTTTAATCTGCTATATATGATTAAAAAAGGATGATTTCAAACTCTAATATACATCACTAAGAATTTTTATAAGGGTAACAATAATGACACGTATGCAGCATAGTCATTCACACTCCGATAATTACAAACAAAATTCATAATTTTAGAAATTAATTCTTAACAATGTTTTTCATGAACAAAATAAACCTTATTTTTAAACAAATTTTAAAAGAAAAATGAATAAGATTGAGTATGCAGTTACTACAAATAAAAATACAAAAAAATGTGTTACCTTTCGTAAGTCACCTTTTCGCTCTTGCTTACATAGAAAATTTACAGTTTGCCCTGTTTCAAGAACCTAAAAAACATACAATTATATATAAATATATATGCATGTATGCATTCATCAATGCACTGAGAAAAAAATTCTTTCAACAACCCAACTTTTAGAGAGATAACGATTGTCATCAACTTGAAGTAATATTTTATTGAAATAGATAATAATAATGCATTGATGTACCTGTAAAGAAATCTTTTTTGGCCTCGCTTTTGAACACATGAAAAAAATTTCACGGTTGAATTTTTTTATGTGAACTTGAGCTGAAGGAAAAGGATTATGTTCATGCACATAAGTTTCCTGAAAAAACGAGAATTAAACAGGCAGATCATTACTTTTCATGAATAATCTACATTTTAAATCTATGAATTTACAAACTGGCATAATTGTTATTTAATTCGCATGTGCTGATATTCATATACGAATAAATATATTTTAAGAATTACATATATTAAACCTACTAAATAAATATAAAAATGCATACATTGATGTAGAAAACATAACTAAGAGGTTCCTTTGTAAAGCAAATATTATATTGTTCAGATTAGCTGTTGTAAGAGCAGAGAGATGAAGAGATGAGAGAGAGAGAAAAGAAATGACAGTAATACTATGGGCTGAATCAGACAATCATATTTCAGCATAGTACTGTTCATAAGATTTATCTGTAACTGCATATTTAAATACTGGCTAATATGCACAGTTGTTATTATACTAGTCTGGATTAATACATACAAATATATAACAAAAAATTGCATTCGACATGTTCACATATATTTTTACTACCTCAATGGACTGACTTTTTGGCTTATAATTCTTCTTAGAACGATATGCCTTTGAAGAATCTGGCAGGCTGACTGTCAAGACCCTCTGTAACGGCACCACAAACTTGTCCAAGCTAGAAAACCATAAATTCAGTGTAAAAACAATTAATTTCACATTTTTCATCAAAATACAATAAACACAATTTAAAATTGTATAAGAATGGTACGTATCAAGCATAGAATAAATGCATTTAAATATTAGCTAATATGAAATTGAAAATGCAATTTTATGCATACATAATAGGAATATATTGTAAGCCACAACTGTAGATTCATTAATCATTATGCACACAGATAAGTACGACACCAGGATAAATACGCAGAAATGATTATATATATATAATTTTAAACCGAGTTCAAGGATAAATAAAGAAAGGCATACATTTTTGGTTTTCGAATTTTGTTACTGTAATCTTAAAAAAATGCAAAAAGAAATAACGCCATCGTTCATTAGGTCAATAAATAATGAACAGCTTTGATTATCCACTTTTTTGGTACTCATAGTATTGAAAGAAAATCAGGTAAATTATTTTTCAAATAATGAATTTTCAAATTTTGATGATCAGTTATGTATAATATTTATGTTACTAATGGCACTAGTCATTCGTTGCATGACTACAGACTAGCTCATATTTATACTGACTAGTTGACTATGCAATAATTACAAACTAACCAAATTCTACGACCAATATTAGTCGTGCCTTCCTTTGTCCGCTCGTTTGCTGGCCGTTCTTCAGCTAGTTTGATTAAATCTTGAAATAGTAATTTAGCATCTTGAATGCATTGAGCATCGCTATTCCTTCCCTCATCCAACATAATCTGCAAAGCAATATAATGCGTATCATATTACTATCAATGTGAATTCTTATGCAAATTGTATACCTTTTTCTATGAACACTGTGGAGTTTGTTACTAAGCTTATGGTATCATAGCTGACAATATTTTAGTATGAGCATCTTTTATTTTCCATTTCTCTTGCACTATGTTTCCTTACATATTAACTTACAGTGATGCAGACTAGTATAATATACTATCAAGGATACTGGTTTATATTTGAAAAAGCAGCTGTAGGACAGTTTTCTAGAACAATTTTTTGTTGAAGTGTAATTGTCTAGATTATTTATAATATCATTATGTCTTTCCTATCTTCATTCTAGTAACTGTCCTTCTTTCTCTGTGCACTATAGAACACGAATCCTAGCAGGTCACAAGCCCGTTATGCTTTATTTGAAGTACACAATTATACTTGAACCTGAGCATTTTTCTGAAAACATATTCAGTAACTGCATATTTAAATAGTAGCTAGTATACTAGACTGTGTACTATACTAGTCTGCTTCATTATTGGCCAATATACTGTAAAACTAGGCAGGTACGGTAAGTGCAGTATTTCATGTAATGAGTCATAAAGTTTAATTGAATGAAAACGAAGAGCATATTTCATTGGGTAATACAACGATAACATTTTTTGGAGTAAAAAATCGAAAATGTAACGTATATTTTTAAAACCTTAAATAATGATTTTGAAGCATAACAATCGACAAATATATATATATAATGCATACATTTTATATTATTCCCATTTTATTTCAAAAAAATTTTGTTCGAAAAAATGATCCACTATTTTTATGCGGGGGAGGGGACGGGGGCATGGGGTGCAAAGGCAGCGATTTAACAAATCAGAGCAGTTAATATTATGTGATCATATCTGATTGGTGAAAAAGTTCAAATCAACTCATTAATTAATAATTAGAAAAATGTAAATGATTGCAAACTAAAATCTCCAGCATCAAGATTCTTTTATAGTTTGAATATTCATAACCCCCCCCTCCCCCCCTCCGAAACATAATACATGCTCAATTTAATTCGTAAAATTAAGGTTGCGGTGTTTGGTTGGCTAAATTCGATTCTTCCCAATTGAATTTCAATTCATTTAAGAGATTCAGTGATGACTTTTTTTCTGTTAAAGCTTCTACATGATCTCTCAAGATGGTATACTTTTACTTCATTATCTTACGAAAATTTAATTACAGATAATGTCTGCGTGTATCTCATTTTATTGCTTTGAGGGTAATGTAATGGTTTTCTTATCGTCAAATCAACATGTTTTTCCAATAGATGTGAAAAAATGATTTCGAGAAGGCATTTCTCATAGCTCAAAAAGTGAATTTGCAGTTTATATTGAGTTTTTGAGGCAATCCTTAAGAAGAAATTATGTATACCTTTATAGCTTTTTGAACTATTCGTTCTCCAGCTCTTTGCCTTCGCTCGTTAAGAGAAAAACACAATCCTGATATTTGCCACATGGCTTGATATGGATGCGCAGCTAGCAAATTTGCTAGCGCAGTGATAACGACATTCAGCATCTATTTTATAGACAGAACATACATACATACATTTATATATATGAACTGTGCAAATAACAAAATTGGGTGAAGGTGTAAAATAGGATACTAAATTATTCAGCATTTTTTTACTCTTTCAGAATTTATTCTGAAGTTTGGCTATTTGACAAATATGAACCCCACTAAGAGCTGGAAGGTCACCGAGGAATATATCAAAAGTACAATATCAGATTATACAAGAAAAATACCACAAATTATATAGATAAATACAGTAAAATATAAATTTGAATGTAAACGAACTTACTAGTGGTAAGCATGCCCATAATGTAACAAAACATAGACACAGTACGAACAACCATTTTAAAAAATTCAAAAATATAGTGTAATTATGGCAATTCAGAATTAAATATTTTGTAAGTACAGAGTAATATATAATTAGCCATCTTACTGAAAGAGTTAGATTTTCACTGAAAGAAATATTCAATAGGCAGTCATCGTGTTTAAAGCCAATGTGGCAATTTCTTGACCGATTATATATGAATGACCTTCTATTTCTTAATTCGACAGTCTCCAAACAATATACGAGCAAAAATTCATGAAGCGGTTGCTATAACATTTCTGAAATAAGTGGAAAATGCCATAAAGAGAGTAGTTAAATGAACTGACTCCTATTTACAGATATATTTTCCAAGCATTACATTAAACTTTACATAGAACAAAATTTTAAAACGAATTCTCAACTACGATGAATTAATGAAAGAGCCATACCGTGTCCAAGTTCAGAATTGGGTGTAAAGAATTCGTTCGATGGTCCCGATTCGTTATATCTAAAGTTTGAATATATAATGCCCTGCAAGAGAATTGAACCCTAGACCTACCTCTTCACAAGGGTGTCCGACTCGTGACATCAGCTGGGGTAAGCACGTGTACCACATATACAGAGGCACCTCTGAAATAGCCTCTGAAACAAGCTTTGTAGCATCGAGTCGTAAGCTATTGAATACAGACTCATCCGAATTACTGTTTGCAGTACTAGATGCAGAACCGATTTCAAACCATAATGTAAGTAAGCGCGGCATCGCTTGGAATATAAACTTTGAACCATACTGTAAAATCACACAAAACAAAATTAGTTTACAATCGAACAAAAAAAATTAAGTTTTTCATTGGTGAAAATATTACTTGAGCTTGAAAGAAAATTATGTAATGAAAAAATCAGAATGCGAACAGAATTTGATGCCAATAAAACTTGTTCTTTCAAAATAAAAAAAAATGTCATCATTGAATAATTTGAAAGCAATAAATTGTCATATATCAACTAGAAGAAATTCTTGCATCACTGTAATTTGACAGAAAAAATTGAATGAAATAAAAATTAAGTTATCCAATACTACAAAGTCCAATGATCCAAAAGAGTCATTATCATTACGTTTTTACCCATGATCAGAATAAATTTATTAAAATGATTAAAAAATATTATTTCATAATAGATTAGAAAAAAATTAAGAAACCAGCACTATGAAGCCAATTAAACTAAAATAAATCACCCTAATTTTCTATCTACTACTGAACAAAACAAAGTTTATAATATATGTATATATATATGCATATATATTTTGTAAATATCGGATATAACAAACCTGTCGGGACCAACATACTAATTCTTTATATCCAAAAAATCGGAAGCTGCATTCATTTCAAGCAAAAATTTGTTATATTAGAAGTTTACTGTAGTAGTCCTTCGACTTACCCTTAAACTTTTTGCATAGCAATCCATAGTCTCTAAGGCATATCTATGCGCAAACTCGTCATTTTCAAGTGGCTTACTACGTGTAATTGCAGGAGCAATTTTGTGCTTACGCCTTGATCCCAGGGCATTCGATTCCACAACTGGCTCAGTTGTAGAATTTTTTCGGGGTAGCTCGGAGATGCGCGCACGGTATAAGAAATCCATATATTGGCCTAGTCCAAAGTATCCTTTTTCCCATTGTGGGCGAAGTTCGAGAACAACTTTGTATCTAAAGTAAAGCGCATAAGAACTTAAGAATTTATTGAAGCTTTGTAGGTTTCAAACATAAAATAAATGCATCGATATTATATGTATAAGAAAAAATGCAGCAAATTTCGGATATAACAAATCTGCTGGATCACCAAATTGATTTGTTGTATTAAATATTCATCATATCCGAAAGTCTGAAGTTGAACCTCGGTACAATATGACTTTGTTTATTTTTGTTGCTGGAAATTCATAAAAGGAAAATTTGTTACATCCGAAGTTAACAAAATGTATGTTAGATGAAAGAGTAGTCAGTGTCAACGATGTACCATCAACTTATGTAAACATTGCATTTCAAAATATACATTAAACTGTGATGTGATATGTCAAAAAAATTCAGTTTGAATATCATAATTTGAACTATAGATGTAAACAGTGTACATATAAAACTACTCCATTTTTATTTACATCTTTCTCTCTTCAGTACTTTCGCGGTTCCATTTTAATATCAATAAAAATTGTTCAAGATTGCACGAGTCATTCACTATTTGATAATATATGAGTTTATACGTATACTGGCTATTTGACTGTGCGTACATATTCTATACAGAAGTAGAGTGTAGAAACTAATCTTAGAATATTTCTCTGGACCAAATTTACAATGAATATTGTACGCTTCAGAATTATTAGTACTCCTCATATTTCTCTCTCTGCAAGCTTTCTATCTTTGAGATTTGATACTAGAAACTTGTCTTAAGATTAGCCAATAATAGTGTACAGAGAAGCAGAGACAGCAGAGAGAGAAGAAAGAAAAAGACAGTTATATTATAGATTTAAGTAGATCAAATACACTTCAATATAGAATTGTTCTCGATACTCATTGAAACTATATATTTAAAATAATGGCTAGCGTAATGGATTGTATACTGTACTACACTGCATCAATAAATAAACAAATACAACTAGGCACAGCTAGCACAATGAAGAACCTGTCAATCACTGCATGGCCATGTTTTTGGCCCGATTCGACCATCCAGTTAGTACTTAGAAGAAGCCTACGTGCAGCATCGTTTCTAGAATCTTCATCGAATGTATTTGCTCTTTCTCGTAGAGTGTCCGCATCAATTTCTATCGGCTCAATAACCTTACAATAAAATAATAGGATTTAACAAAGAAAGGGCATATGCTAGATATGAAATCTACAAATAATTTTGATACGACCACTAAGAGCTTCAAGTAAATAAAAAGTTTTTTACAGTTCTTATGACTCTAATTTTTGAATCAGAATGTACGTATATTTAAACTTCATTTGAAAAAGTGGGTGAAGAAAATATGCTAACTATGGAAATTAAACCCAGGAGAGAACGTAGACTTGAATGAAATATTAACTTTATAGCTTTTATGTAGGAGTATAGAGGGGAACAGTATCAAAAATTGGACAATTTTGGTAGATTGTAATAAAAATACTTGGTAAATAAACATATTGCTATCTATGAAGTAGATGGATATGGAATTATTATAAACATTTTTAGCAATTATAAAACTAACAACTCTAAACAAGCAATAAGTAATAACCAATTAGTACACACATGCAACATTTAAGTATTTTATTCCATGTAAAAAACAATGTTTCTACCTGTAAAGCACGGTAGACATTTCCTTGTGCATGGTAAAGCTTTCCTTCTTGGGTGGTAACTACTCCCAGTGGACCCCCCCTAAGACGGGCATACCTCAAGGCCGCAGAGGCTACCTCCCATCTACCCTCTACTCTAGCATCTTTGGCCAATCGAAGCCAGCTATTCGATACTTCATCGTTCAAACCTGCAAGGTCCACTATGACCCGACGAACCTAAAAAGTAAGTGGAATTATAATTCATGATGTAATTACAGTTCATTAACAGTTTTAACCCAAATTAGCTACAGTTCATTTTGATTAAGAAAACTGTGGTGAATGTTGATTCAGGAGTCAAATTTACGATTCACTTGGCCTGAGGCATCTTCACCAGGATATTAGTTTTAGCTAACGAAACTAATATTTGTAATGTAATAACAGTTCATAAGCAGTTATAACTCAAATGAACAACAATTCGCTTCAAATAAAGCTTATGGTGCATATCAGATCTATCTCAACTGTTTTTATAATTTAAGTGGTAATCTATGCTTTTAAATAATCACTGATATCAATTTGTTGTTGAACATAGTGATTTAGAAATCAATGCTGCAATTAAGTTCACCTTGTATACTCCAAAATCAATATGCAAAATATAAATAAATACGAGTCATACGTACAATTACAAAAATTTGGGGGTCATAAGCAGATTTTCAACTAATTATTTAAATCAGTTTAAACCATACAAATCCTTTCCTGCACGTTCATCACAATCAGTTTTGATATAAGTTTTTTTGGATAGAAATATATTTACTTGCCGACATAAGAGTTTCTCTGTTTCTAAGACCTGGCGCAACTGCATTCAACCTCTCCTCCCATCTATATGAATGCAGTACATCATCTCTAATTTCTGGAGAAGATTTTATGATGTCAAACCCTTGCTCCAGCTCACGCAAGCAGTGCAGGCGTAATAAAAAAGGATATGCACGCTGGTATGATTCCATCGAGGCTGCTCCAAGATCAGCCATTACTTCACCTCGAGCTAACTCTAACTCGATCTTAAATAAAGCCGACAAGAAGTCAAAAATTAAAAAAAATCATTTTTTGTTGTAAATGGAGCGCTGACCATGCCTAGTTCTACAATGTTTTGATTTATATTGATGCATACTAGTACATATACAATCCAGTATACTAGCCATTATTTGGATATAGAGTATACTTCGGATATAAAGTATAGTTTAGATGTAATGAATCTGTCAGGACCACCAACCTAATTCGCTGCATCCGAGAATCTTAAGATACACTTGAAAGCATAAAGACTTTTATGGTTTTTTACTACAAGTAGAAATTCATGATAAGCCAACTTGTTATTTCCAAAGTTGATGTACAAGTTTTTAAGATAATGCTCAGTTGAACTACGCAAATAGAAAAAGAAAAATTCCAAAAATCAGTCAAATTTCACTTGCCAGATGTAAAAAAAGAGGAATCTGAAGAAACAATTAAATTTCTTCTGTCAAAGGAAAAATTACTCTTTCAAAATAAGTAGAATCGAACTCATCTAAACTCAATAAGCCATTTTTTAGAGATTACTCAAAGCGCTCCAACCGGCATGTCATTGTTCATTTGAACAAACATTTATACGTAGTTTAATAAAAATTTAATGACCAATTAATTCATTATATCCAACAATCTGAAGTTGAAGTTGTACATCATATGGCTCTTTCGGTTATTTGTTAAAGGTGAAAAGGTATTAAAAGCAAATTCAGTATAATCAAAGTTTACTTTATACGTAAAAATATGACACCTTGAAATTTTCCTTGATCCCTTGATGTAAGCTCAATACTACCTTTCCAAGAGCAATGCGCTGCTGCCCATCACCAAAAAGCCTCGATGATGCAGTGCATATTGAATTTTCATCTTTTATATATAGAGACTTATCTGCACAAACCATAGCCTGTTTTTTTTAATGCAAATACAAATTATATACTAATTTTAGTTAATTTCAAACAGACTAGGCACTTTTAATGATAAAAAAATTGCTAAATGTCTCTCAAACAAACTTTCCATTACACAATAAGTATAGCCAAAATAATCCTTTCAAGATGTGCATTACATATGCTGGTAAAGATGCTCTACTACAAACAAAGTAAATCATAAAGAAAAATTTATTTACTGAAATATTTCTAAATTTTTTATAATAAAAGAACTTAGTTTTTAAATTGATCTCGAAATTTACTATATTAATTTTATGAACGTTTTTAAATGTAGCAGCACTGAATAGCCCAATGTAAAGAAGTACCTCCTTATTGCACTGATTAATTAAATCTGACAAGATTGTCCATGATTGAAGCCTCCAGCCGGCTTCCACCGCTTGAGGGAGCACAGATACAGCAAGATCTCTGCCGTTGGGCATTGCCAATACCCCACTTGCCTAAATCAACAGAAAATCAATAGAAAAATAGCCATTGGATATTTCACTTGCAGACCTAGGTTTATAAAATTTATATATTGTTGCATCCATCTGACTGGTGTAGACTACAATCCATTATACTACTAGCTCTTATTGGACAAGCAGTTTCAGAAATTTAAACTAAAAAATGTTCAAGCTGAAGTATACTTGTACATTCCAAACTTAATTCACAATGTCTAATCTCCTCTTTGTCTCTCTATTGTTCATGCAATTCAACCATGCTATCATTAACTATTCCTAACAACAGCTTCAAGATTGTACTAAATAAAGAAGCTATTAATTGTAAAGATTATTGATAATTTCTTCATAAATCAGTATCTAGTATAATACAAATATACCTGTTGCAATACAGTTTCGAACTGTCCCAACTTCATCACGCTATGAAGCAATCCCTTTTCTAGTTCACCAGAATCCCACGAGGATCCGCCTAGGTCACGATTACTCTCCGAATGCACATTTTCGGAGGCTGCCATAAGTGAGTTAGACATATTTCGCTCTTGTAGGGCCTAGATAAAATGATACAAAATCTATTGTCGAGTCTTCAAATGTACTCCAATTCTAGCAATGATCTATAAATATGTTATGTCACTGCAGATAATATACTACAGTAAACTTCGAATGTAATGAATTTGCTTTTAACAAATTTTTAGATAGCCAATAAATAAAATCCATGTTGCCCAATATTCAGCTTCAGATTTTGAGAAATAATCATTTGTTATATACAAAGTTTACTATATATTGTACAAGTTTGTGTTACGATAAGATTTTATATAGTAATATTTGGTATGGCAAGCGCACACTAATTCAAACAAAATTATTAGCAACTTTATGTATTGCATTTTTTTGCCAATGAATCTAAGTTAAAATTTTGAAGATATTGCATTAAATGGAAATGCCAAAAAGCTCAAGAGCAAGTGATGTTCAAAATTACCATGTTTGAATTTATAGCATATCTATTTCTGTATTTTCCATGAATCATTCGAGCGGAACTGTCACTGTGGGTTGCTATGCAATCAATTTAAATTTTCCATGTTCCAAGCTCCTGAGCTCTTGTGCATCTCATCAGAAAAGATAAACTTTCGACTCCTATTTTTCATGTGACTTATCATTAAAAAAGACCAAATATTATATGTATATGTAGATATGCATAAAATGGCATGCTGTAAACTTTGGAGATGACAAATTTTTTTTAAATTTTTTCCCTCCTAACATATAAATCAAAAAGTCACTAAGTATCAAGTTCAGCTTCAGACTTTCGAGTATAAACAATCGACTTGGTGATCCTGAAAGGTTTGTTACATGCACATACAGTAAACTTCAAATATAATAACCTGCTCATAAGCTTGTACTGCTTCAGACCAGCAGTCGCTGTGCTCAAAATGCCATATTTTATTCTTCAGATTGCCAGGTAGACCTTCGATTCGCCGAGCCGCTTCGAGCCCTGCCATTCCATCCGGTTCTTCGGGTAAACGATGATGTATTGCCTATCATATTGAACAAAAGTTGCTGCATGCTGCCGATAAAAGCATTAACAGTGCATGCAAAAGATGCCCCTATAAAAAAATTTGTGTACACAAAATCCTGCACCCATAGAGCTTCAGTGAGGTTGTTCAATATCATTATGTTTATAAACAGTGCATTACATAATAATTTACCCAATTCATTTTGACTTGCTGATGATGTTGCAAGTACTTAGACATTATCATTTCAGTGGCAGACATATAGTAGTGTGAAGTCATAGAGACATGAATGTAGAAGAGAAAGAAATAAGTAAATGAAAACGTTCGAGAAGATTGGACCAAAAAGAAGTATCAGGATAATTAGTTGCTCTAAATAGATCTTCACTTATTACGAATAAACGAAAAAGACATATTGCGCCAAGTATAACTCCAGATTTTCGGATATAGCAAAGTCTGAATTTAATCAAGCACTTCGTTGCTTTTAACATATTCATTGTATCCGATGTTCAATGTAGTATCTAAAAGAACATTAGTCAGGACTAGAGAATAAAATATACAAAAAATGGAATTATTTGCATATTAAAACTTTAAAAATACGTTCAGATTCATTGGTGGTTGAATATGTATTGTAAAATGAAAAATTTCTAACCTGTAGCATATCAAGATCTGAAGCAGATAGCTTGGGCAAAAGCCCATTAGCACCATCATTTCTGCTGTAAAATACTACCAAAAAATATATGCTATAAACGAAAGAAAATTTTTTTGACTAAATATTCATTTTCTTTAAATTCTCAAAAATTTTGTTATTACATAGCGGTATTCAAATGTTGATGTAGTGCAAACTAAATGCTATTTGTTCGATTCAAATAATGATAAATTGAAATCTTTAAGCAGAAGTTTTGAGCAAAAAAATTTGAGTTGAAGCACTTGTAATTTTGCCACCATTTCCAAATCTCTGTCTACATAAAAATAAAATATATAGATTATATTTTGTAATGCCGATTGGTGATGAAAATGCAAAAATAAAGATTCCATTTACCACTCGTTTCAACTAATCTTTTGCAGGAATACTGATTGTAAAGTTTTCGATGAAAAAAGATATTTTTACCTTGTGTTTTATTTGAGGTTCGATCTTTTCTCTGGATTGAATTATGTTTATTTCTCACATGCTGCTCCAAGTATAATAGAGCTCTTGTATTTGCACGAGTTTTCATACTAGCCTCCACAAGGGATAAGAGAGGAATACTTTCTAGGAAGTCGTTAATCGCCTTACGCCGGTCATCATCCTTTGGCCATCCCTAAGGTAAAGAGAATTAAAGCATGTGCTCTGGTAAACATGCATATTGACTAGTATATGAAAGAAATCACTAACTTTTGAAGATTTTGAGTCAACATTATGACAGTTAAAAAAGACATATGATAAATTTCACTGTAAATGTGAGTACTTTTACAAAAAGGTTTATTTCGAAGAGCTCCAACAGAGTAAAGAAACGAAAAAAGGGAAGAACGAGATTAATCCTAATATTGAAAAATGAATATATATAAACTTGATACCACCAATACTAACGTTCTGAGCAGTTCAGTTAAAGCTGTTAAGGGGGTTATGATTCGATAGATGCAGATAAATCCGAACATACTAATCACTTTTGCGGAACAATATAAATTCAAGGAATAAGTGTAAAGTTCTGTCATTGATAGTGAAGAGAAGTCAGCAGAGAGATATTTCAAACTGAAGTACATAATTATACTTCAACATAAAATTGTTACAGAAATTTATTATGTAACTGACCATTCAACTTACAGCTAGTATACTGGATCCTATACTATACTAGTCTGTATCAGTATAAACAAAGATAACTAGACATGGTTAGTAAAATCTTAAAAATTCGGACCCCCAGAAGTTCAATGGAGAAGAGCAGTCTTTCAACCTTTATCTAAAAGATTTCAGCAATATATGCCCTTTAAGTAAACTTGGATGCAGCAAATCTGTTGGGACTGACAAATTATTTTCTTTTCTGAAATTAGCTATATCTGAATCTTGTTTCATGCAAAAATTATTAAGAGCAAATTCGTTATACCTGAAGTTTGTTGCATATATATATGAGCAAATCTGTGAATGCAATTTTCATTTCTCTTACCTCTACACGGGATGTTTCATTCGGGATACTAATCCAGCCTTTTATTGTATCAAGCAAAGTAAATATAGCTTGAATAGCCATATGTTCAATACTCTGTCCGCCTAAAGAAGTGCAATTCAAAATAAAACTATATGTCCATTAAAGAGATAAAATGAATTCAAAAACTGCTCAAAAGATGTGAAATGCGTCATTTGGTTTTTCTACAGAATAGACATAAATTCCAAGTAGATATGTATCCATTATAATGATATATTATTGCAAAAATATTCAATCAATAGGAAAGGTGCTACTTGAATTTATTGGACACAACAAGAAAATAACACCAGCACAATAATGGCTGCAGTTGAAAATATGAATCAAGAATGTTTTTTGACCAACTCAGTGAAAATTTCGATATGTATCCAATGTGGTAAACGTTACAAAAGTATGAAAATGTATCTTCGGATAGATATGGATCGATTCACACAAAGATAATATTTCTCAATGTTTTCTTCGTCATTAAAGATAAATGAGCTATTTTTAACTTGTATCTACAAACTTTAAACTGTTTAATCTATCTTGGACCACATATATTTCATTATTAAATACTGATTTATACAGTATGTAAATATGTATATATGCATACAATTGAACTTAACTCACCTTTATATGAGACCGGCAACTGTTGCCTACACTGATCAGCTCTTAGCTTGCTGCCATTATTCTGATTTAATCTAGACTCTCGAATCCCAATCTTCTGAGGATTATAGTTAAGCTTAATACAACACAAAATAACATATTCGATTTCTTCGCTATGACAATACAAATCTTTGCATGTATGGGAGGGTAAAAAATTAAATTCTAATGTGCATTATCGCAATCAACAATGTACGCTACTCATAGCCTACGTTCTAAGCAAGAATACTGTGGTACGTACTGCAGAGTTGTAACATTCTGATTTATAGATATATTTTACATGTTCATGAAATTTCTTACCAAACAAATATTTTCTTTTGTTTCGTGGAGGATGATAATCATCTATTTATCCATTAAAAGTGCCATTTTTAGCTGTTCGTTGGACCACTCTGGTCCATATATGAAACTTAACATGTGTATCAACATAAAAAATTTAGACTGTCCGTTAGATATTTTTGGTCTATATTGAAAGATCCAAGTTCAGAATAATTTATGGAAGGCTAAAAAGACGTATAATAATTTACTGACCTTTTCTAGACTTTTGTGATGATTTGCGCTTATTTAAAATGGATCATAGATTAGAGATAGAAAAAAGTAAATGACAATGATGTAAAAGAGTGAATTATATAGTGATACATCAACTTGAACATAGCCCTACGGAATTTTCAAAATGCATTTTCAAATAGTGGCTAGTGTACTGGATTATAAACTGTGCTAGTCTGAATCGATACTAGCAAATATGTGCTTAAAAATGGCCCGGAATATCTCGATAAGTCTCAAGTCCAATGTTATCAGCAGCATTAATAGTTCTCCTTTACAGATTTCAAACTTTTCTTGTATAAAAGCATAAATGAACTTTACCCCCCCTATTCATTGCTTTGATACATAACAAACATCAGTTATAACAAATTTGCTATTAATAAATTTTCACTTATAAGCGAACAGTTATATTGTACCAAGTTCATCGTCAGATACAATGAATTTTGTATAAAACAAAATAAGTTAAGGTCTTGACAGATTTGTGGTATCCTAAGTTAACTGATATCTTACTTCATAATTTAAAAATGAAATCTTAACTTTCTTCATTGAATTACTGATAAAACAAAATACTGAAGCATATAACAGTTATGCACAACCTTGGTTGTAGCATTTTCCTCAATTCTTCCAACAAGAACAGCCATGATTTCTGCATGTACATGCTCTCTATCTTCATCACTTCCTAATAAAATTGTATCTACCACAAGATACGGCAGCAAAAACTGGGCTGTGCTGATTTGCGCCTTAACAACCCCCCGACAAGCCTAAAACAATTAAAACCATTATTAATAGTGATTAGTTTGGACCACACTGAAAAGGAACATAATTTTAAAGGAATAATTAGGAACAAGAAATATAAAATATTTTTTATTTTTGAAAAAGGAATATTTCCTCACCAAAATGAGAACGGTGAAATATAAAAAGAGATTGTTTTGCTCCAAACAAATTTCAAACCCACAAAAAAAAGTACGACCAGCATAGTAAGAAGAACATACCTTTTTCTAGTGAAAGTCTAAGGCAGCTCACAACTATATGTATTATTGAAGGATAAAAAGATGATTACTATGAATCACTAAAAAAAAGGAAAAAAAATTGTTTTGTAAGAAATTTCATGAAAACTATAAATTATAACTTTTACGACCCGATGTCTCAAATTCCCAGAATATTATCCAGCCGAATCTTTTGTGATGAAATTTGATACTGTTATCATTCCCCAAATAGAGTGAAGTGCTGTTGTAAACGAAACTCAGATTTTTGGGAAATGTTGAAAAATAAGTCAATAAAATTGAATATAACAGCATTTCCAACGTATTATTGGGATAGTTTATGCTTGATTTACCATCGGAATATTGAAACATAATTAATTGGATTGTTCAGGATCCTTGTACTCTCTGGGTAGGTTTGCATTGTAAAACAGTTACAAGTGATCATTTCGTTGGATTTGCACCAAAATTTGGTCATTTCGATGCAAACGTAACAACACAATTTTGTAACCGAATAAAAGAATTCATATTGTTGTATTTGGGGGAAATGGTAGTATGCATCCAAACAAACTAAGGATAGCAAGCAATATCGTAACACTTACAACAAAAATAGATTGAAGAGGTCCAGTAGCTCTAGAACACAGGTGCCGACACCAAGAGCCTAGCCACCCGTGTAGAGACTGACTTCCGCTCTCATAGAAAAAAGGTAGCTTCCAAGAAAAATCAACATCTTTAATTACATAGCTAGTACCCCAAAGCGGCTCAACTGCATCCAGTATGTCATAGTCACCCAGCATTGACGCTAACCAGTCGGGCATGGGAGTTCTACTATTTTGGGTTCCCTGAAAATATACACTACAGCTGATATTCGATAAATTAATACTATTGGTTACATTAGGAACTACCAGTTAATTAAGTATACCGAATTAGAGATATAAATACATACCATCAAAGGGAGGTCGGATGAGTGTAAAGCTACCAAAAAATAGAATATGTAATTTAGTAGACCATTGATTTGTAAAATATCATGTATAGTAAACGTAAGAGCTTCCCAAGTGGTGCCACCAGCAGTCCTGCTATTGACCAGGCCATCAATATCAATAAATAGTAATGGCTGCAACTAAATAAAAGAATAATTTCGATTTCTCACTGGTACTTTAGCCAATGGAAATTGGGGGCGCAAATCACCAGCAGGTATCATAAACTCTGGATAAATCCAGCTAGTTCTAAACAAATTTTCAATTATAATAAATAAATGAGAGAATCATACTATGTGAAATTCATCGTCAGAAATTAAGAATCAATGAATATAGGATAGAACGAATGAATTCAATGGTTCCGAAATTTTTTATACCATTAGTTTACTGAATTCCTAATGATTCACTGCTATTCGAACAAGCCACTGTAGTATAGCGGGGTCAACACACAGTTTATTGTACAGTTCAATTCCTGTACTAATTTGTTAGTAATCTTACTGTGAGAGGATAAATAAAACACTTTTGTTTAACAGGAACTTATGAACATAAATGATTTCTGTCAATAGATGTATTTCAATAAAAAAATAAGCGTAGCATATTTCTTCATCTAATAGTATGCTGACATTTGTTTCAAAATTGCATATTATATTGGCAACAACTCTGCACGCTAAATGAAACATAGATTTCTATTCTAGAATGATATTTATGTTGAACTTAGAAAGACACTTTGATATAAGATCTTTTACAACTTTAGCCTAAAATTATAGATTTTTAAAAATCTCATTTTCAATTGAAACTACTAAAAAAGATAAATGTAATGATGTCCATGTGGGGGATACAGTTGTCGATTTTCAATGAAGGTTTTCAAATAAAAAGAATACCTCTATACTCGAAGAGTCGATGGCACGTTTTTCCCTACTTGTACCTGGAGCACACGCATTGAAAATTGTACGTAGAAGCTCTTGTATTCCAAAGGCAATTCGATCTATTCCATCCGGTGCAGCTCGAAAAGACGGGACCAGCTGATTTGATAAAAGCTCTAAGGCGAGATTTTCCTTACTCTGAAACCAGCATACTTTCAAGTCATTACGTTTTTCTTTATTATCTGCTATGATAAAAATATAATAATATAAGTAAGTAAGAAATTTTGAAGATATATAAAGAATGTAAAAACTTCAATATAGTGACCAAAACTATTAGCAACGATAATTATTTAGAATTTTACTATTATTAAGTATTTTTCAACAATTTATTTTGAATTAGAACTTTTCTAGTAAAAGCTAAGCTTTTGCTTTCCTCTTCATTAAAAGGAGATACTTTCCAATATGGCAATAAAAAAATGTAAGAAATTGTATAAGTGCAAGCCTCTAAATTTTCATTATATCAATTTCCAAAGTCAGTATCAATTACATTTTAATGGTATAATCGACCTGTGTTTGAACTATTAGTGGCTAGAGAAAGAGGCAAGAGGGCAGGATCAATAGCGCCTAGCTCCCCTAAGCAAGATGCACAAATCTGTCTAGCTATAGGATCAGGGTCCAATGAACTTATTTTCAAAAGTCCTTCCATTAGCTTTGTCACAATTTCATTTCCCTAATTAATATAAATACAATTTATATTTTGGTATGCATAAGCACAATAAATACATAATAACCTAGTTTTTTTTTAATTTTTATAGTAGAACTGAATTCGTTCTCATTATCTATTGTAATTTGATACATACTAATATATGTATATATATGAGTAAATATAAGCAGATGTATCAATATATACGTATATAGTAATAAATATCTAAGTATAAAAAGTTGTACTTTCATAGATATGCAAAATTTACATCTAAAAATCTAGCTCTGCACTAATTTTCGCTTTTGTGTCCCCTGCGCTGAGATCATTCTGAAATGTCGACTAAAATTTATTTGCCATTTCCATGTGAAGATTTAGTATGTTTTACAAATGTAAAGAAAAAATTTCAAACTATGTATAATTTAATATTAGAAACTCGTCTAGCTAAAAGTTATATACTGAAAATAAAATTGATGATTATTTGGTAGTATGTTCTATATTTTAGTTTATTGATCATCCTCACATTGCATGTTCTGTTCAGTAACTTTGTTATTGATTACCTTTGACTCGAAGTTAAATGCTTGGATGAGCTTTTGCATTTCCTTTCGATTTTCTTCAAGCACAGAGAGTAAATGATGCATTGCAGCAAGACGAACAGGGGCACTACTCTCATGTAAGAGAGTCGAAAGCTGCTTAAGTCTATCTTCTAATATGGGATGGCCAATCTACGACATTTTGTAGGAACAATTATAAAAATGTAGTAAGAATAAATTTTGATTGAATTTAGTTAAAGATCCTTTGTAAAAAAATTACAAAGGAAAATTAAATTTAATAGGAATATTTAAAAAGGCATTTTAGTACAGCTACCTATCTATCATTTGTAGTTTCAATACAATCCATGGGTAAAAGCTCATGTGTAAAAAGCCATAAAAGGAAACAATGTAAGGATATTGTTTATTAGAGATAATAGTTCGAAAATAGGACAGTACTAACAGTCTAGCAGTTCAGTTCTCCTAAATTTAAATTTTGAAATAAACATATGAACTCATACCTTGCCTCTCGAATATATGCATGAAATAAAAAACAACCTAAATATAATATCAGAATAAAATATATGCCGAAGACAATAAAAAATATATGTATTTTGAACTGATGAAAATACCATAAAAGAACTCAATTCTGAGTTATGAACATTAAACAAGAGTTATTCTTATTTTGAAATGTTAATATTAGAAATTCAATAGGATTGTAAAGTTTATATGTTACGATTAGTTCATGATCCAGCGCAAAGATGCAGCAATACTGTAGATACTCAATTT
The DNA here is from genome assembly GCA_032358265.1 of Vaucheria bursata. NCBI lineage: Eukaryota > Xanthophyceae > Vaucheriales > Vaucheriaceae > Vaucheria > Vaucheria bursata. The sequence goes on from JAULBW010026502.1 coordinate 121,040, forward strand.
TTGGTATTACTTTTAAAATACAGCATACAAATTTAAAGTGAACTATTTCGAATGGTCAGGTATACAATTCTTCCAGAAAATCTATATAATATCTTGCTTGATGGAGTTTGAAATTTGGTACATGCTATGTTATATAAGGGGAAGATGGCAGCACGCTGGATTGTATACTATCTACATCATATTGCTGGCTATGCGCAAACTACAAAATGAACATGAACCAATAACTGCAAACGCTTAACTGTGAGCAGATAAGAAATATACTATTTGAATTTGATGATTCACAACTATGAAATTCGGTTTTCAATTTTACGGGTAACATTATTTTGCTTTCACATCAACCGAAGCTTCTTCTTATGGATTAATGCAAAATTTTCCTATGGACTAATAAACTTAATATATACCTAGACATTGCTATTAATGCCTTAATATTCTAATAGCATATTCATAAAAAGGATTAAATATGCTAAAAATATAAAAATTAGTGAAACACACCTCTTCCATCAGTACTTCAGTTACTTTTTCAAGTTCAGGAAGGACGGGAAAAAAAGGAACAGTCTTATAAAACGATTTTAATTTTTGTCGTTTGCCGACAATAATGCTGTATAAAAGATCAATAGCCATTTTACGAGCAATCGCAATATCATCAGACAACGCAGGTAACACTGCAACCATTGTTGAGCTTAGACAAGGGCCTAGCACATCAGAGGGTATACCCCTTATGAAACTGAATAGAACCTAAGGAATAGAGCAAAAGTCAATTGTAACATAATACTGAAATTCTTAAATAAACATGAGTTTATGAAGTATTTACATGACCAATGTCAATATATGGATGAAATATAACTTTTGCAGTTCAATCCAATGGGTAAGATTAGCTTTAATTCATTACTTTAGCAGTTTCATAAAGTAAAAAAATGTATAAAAGTACTTAAGATTAACTAAACATTTTGGTTATAAATTGAGAGCAGCTTTGAGTAAAATAAGCTATACATAGCAAGCAAATTTAAAGTTTATTTCTTAAAGAAATCAGCATGTACAAATGCAAATTTCTGACATAATATTTAACATAATTTTTTACTATCCCTTAAACCCATCTGGTCAAATTTTCAATGCTTTTTTTCATAATCTTTTAAAGGACCTCAACTCCTGTTACATGAAGGACCCCAAATTTTTAACTTTATTATTTGGTTTTCATGCAGCCTTAACTTTTTACCAAGCCAAAGAACTTCAACAATATTTTTTATAGTAATATTCATTTCTGTAAAAATTATGCCTGCAAAATTTTTTGTGAAAAAAACTATTTGATAAAAAATTGGAAAGGATAATCATGTACCATATACGCCATAAGCCTAAGTGCAGGAGTGCCTTGAGGATCGCTTAGAGCCGAGTTCACTGTAGCCAAAACTTTTGGGATAAAATTAGGGATTGAACTACGAAGTAGGTAGGGGGTAAGTCGGCCTAAAACATGCATCGCTCGAACTTTTTCCGATGATACTCGTGTCATTCCTTTGCGATACACTACCTACACCAATTCATATGAACTACTGAATTCAGTTAAATAAAAATACATAGTTTCATATCGAAAAATTGCTGTATACATACAAATTTTTATGGTCAACTTAGTAATTCAAGGGAACGAAAATTACCTAATAAACACACTATATGCTATACTAATAAATACAAAAATTAAGAACCAATTAAATCAACCTTTACAACAATCTGCGATGCACCACCTACCTTGATTCATATCAAACTTTGCAATAATAATTTTTTATGCGCTGATATGGTGATTTATATGTATATGAATAACATACAAATATATATATATATATATATGTTGACGCTCAATTTAATCACTCAAGAAAACTAAAATTGTTGAAAAAGATTAAAATTTTAAATTGGAGAAGAAATTCCACTTAACTCGCAAAAAAAAGAACGATTTCGGAAAGTATTTCATTTCTCTTAATAAAACTGCTAGTTTCTCTTCGAATTCTAATACTTTCATATCTTTTTAATACTCTTATTTTAAAATTCTTTTTAATCAACTATGACATCTTTCATAACATTATTTAACAATATTTAAAAAAATTTGTATTTTTTTGCAAAAAATTACGTTTACTTTCAAATTCGAATCCTTCATAATATTTTAGTTGCATTCTTTAAAGAAATCATTTCAATCAGCCATAGCAAGCCTCGTACATTTACTTTCATTTGAGTAAATCCATTCAAATATTAATATTTAGTAACGTACATACTGATAAATTTTAAAATTATACGTTTTTTTACGAATGAGGAAAAAAATAATGGTCTCTTACCCTTGACATAAGATACAGAAAGTGACTAGTAATTAAAAGTTCTTCATCCCTATCAAGCTCCTCTTCCTCATAGCTATAGCCGCTTTCACATTCCAAACTTTCATCATCACTGTCAGCCTCATCATTGAAGCTTATAACGTAATCAGGATTTTCCAATAAATATTCCATATTAAGTGAAAACGGGTCGTTCCGCTGAAAATTACGCCTTCTTTTTCGACGTTGAATATTTCCATGAGAGATACCAGAAGCTATTAAAAGCTGAAGAAATACGAAAACTATGCGCATAAGATAAATTTAATTTTGTAAAAATCAGTACTAAAGAATTTCACAATCAGATTATAATTTCCACACTTTCACATCATTTGCCAGTGATTCAAATTGGATCAAAAGTTCCAAAAAATTTATCCAATGGTCAATTTAAGAATTGCAAATTCATACAGTTCAACATGATAGTTCCTAAAAAAGTGCACTGGTAATTATGTAATTGTATATGAATGGATGTAGTCCAGTAGGTTATTTTTTTCTTCATCCATCATAAACAGGTGCAATATAAAAAATATTTATTACTATGCTTTGATAATCAATAATGAATATTTTCAACTAGAAGATGAATAATTCCTATCTACTCCTTTGTTTACGTACATATAGCATATTCTTATTAGAGCTTGTGATGATCAGTCAGCAAATTCTGCACTTAATGCAAGAAAACACTCTTGGGCAAATTTAATTTTAAGTAACTTTTTGTATGTACTAGAAAAAAACTTCCGCAGTAAAGAAATGGTGAACGTTTAGAACAGGTTGTTGAAAAAAGAGAATTTCATGAAAAAATTGCTATGAACTAGAAGGCTAACACTTATTTTGATGACTTTCTGGCTAATATGTTCATATTATTTGGAAGTTGACATTTCAGAATAACATCTTATTGGTATAAAGATTTGAAAGTTTATTCAATGGTCTATTCTTCACATTCACCGCCAAAAGTGGCGTTCATAGATAATTTGATATCGCTGGTAGTTGTGGTGAAACTATGCACTTTGAAGGGTTTATTGATGAGAGGTTCAAACTTTGCCAATACTAACCGACTTAATACCATCATCATTTGATAAACACGAGAGTCCCGATTACGTTTTATAATCTTAGAACAGATCATTAGTGGAACAGATAACACTTCATATACAGATCAGAGAATGACTGCTCAAATCACAAATATGGTTTATGACCAAGCTTAAACTGTAAGATCGTTCTAAAGTAAAAGCTAGCTCGAGATTGAGTCAGAACTTAGGAACTTCAAAAACACATTACTTGAATAAACCCTTAAGGGCATCACGGAGTTTTAAAATTTTGACAACCGAAATCCTGTTACAATTAAATTTTCACAATAAAATTGCACAAATTTATAAACATGAAATCTCATTTGGTATTTTTCTATAAATTTGACTTTCACTCAGGATATATATTTGAGGATAACATAAATATCTTGCATCACAGAACCAAAGGTTCAAGAAAAATTTTAAAAAAATCTATTAAATTATCCCTTACCTGACTAGCTTCCTCTAATGCGGGTCTACGAGCAGAGGCGTTTTTACAATCTACCACTGCTGCTACCCCCCTAATTGCGCTAGCCGCTGCACCATGCCGAGCCCCAGCTAACTCCCATGAAAGTAGCCCTAACGGAAGGGTTGAAAAGCTTTTCATTGCTGAAATTTTCAATGTCATACAGTAAATTTTGCATAAAGCAAAAGTGTTGGGACTGTCAAATTAATTGGTTACATCCAAAATTAGTTAAATTCTGAAGATAAACTTGGGTAAAATATGAATTTTTACTTAATTTTATGTAAAATTTTATTATAAACAAATCCGTTACATTACCTGTCTCATATGCATTCGTCACTATATCTGTGCATATGAAACACTAAACGGGTTTTTAAAAAGGAAATATACCTAGTAGATCAGGTAGGTGAGCTTCAATAATATTTCGAGGCCCGTTATCAGGAAAGAAACTGAGCAAAAAATCGAATTCCGCCTCCCCATCGCCATCTTTACCACTGCCTCCCATTAATAAGTAGCACAGAACATGGGGAAAATTGACTCCTTGTAAGAGCATAGTGGCCACATGAGTAGGGGGCACCGCGCCCATTAGCAGGGCTAAATTTTCTAGTGCTTTTCCCTTACATTGGCTCACAAATATGGGAAGCACGTAGCGCATGACGCTATGGAGATATCCTGCAGGATTTTTTACTCTGAGGACCTAAAAGGTATGAAAATATTAAGATTAGGCGCAATCGAAAAAATACAACCTCTCACTTCAATGGACATTTAAGCAAAATGCAGTACATTGAGGCAATCTGATAGAGTAATTTATTGAAATGTATTTGCTGAAATTTATCCTGTACAAAAACATGTACACCATTGGAGCCATTGTGAGAGCGCAAAACAGCTCAGTTTAGATTGTATATATGGGTGCGTACAACATCGTAGGCTATTCAATCTTATAACCACAGTACTGTAACAATTACTCGAAAGTAATGCACAGAGATGCAGAGATAACAAAAATAGATAATAGCAAAGATAGAATTATATAAATTGAACTGCAAAATATACTATACTTCAACTTAATTTATATTGTTCTAAAAGATTATTCTTCAGATGCATATTTACATAGTGGCTAGTATACTGGATTATACACTACACTATTCTGCCTCAATAGAAATGACTACACCAACTAATGCGCGAAAGAAGGACATAATAAATGTCAGACATTCACTATCTATGCAACATGAGAATCATGGATATATTTAGCATTAAAATGGGGAAACCAAACTCTACGCTTGCCTGTGAACTATTTGAATTTCAAATTTGATGGTTCATAATTTAAAAATTTAATGCATATTTTCAAAGTTAACATTACTTCATTTGGCAATCGGATATTTTTCTCTAAAATTTTTGAAATGCTCGTTCCTATAATCTAATACTGCAACATGCTATGAGTCTGCTATATACAATGAAAATATTGCTAAAAAGGCTAGAACTTCATATTTTACCTTAGCTATAAACAAAATCTATTCTATCATATGAACCCTACTTTCAACCAAAAGAGTTAATGCTGTTATTGTGAGCACATACCAAATTATTCTAACCTGTTCAAAAAATGGGATCACTTTCCCCTTCTCAAGCAACACTTCAAGCAAGGGAGGGAGGATGACTTCAAGGGCAGAACTTTTTTCTGTCTCTCCCATGCTCCCATCAAATGCCCCATTAGAAGGGGTACCAGTACCCCTGCTTTGCGAAGATTGGTAGGGAAAATCTAAGTGTTCGGAAATATTTAGCAAAGAAATAAGAGGCTGATGACCATATTGGCATACCCGGCAAACTCTGCGAAATGTCTCCGTTGAAAGCGGATTAGCATGATCCACCCATATCTCAATTAAAGAAATTAGGGACCATGTTAGGGTACACAACCCGAGAGAATTTGTCGAATTGGCCTGCATAGATAATTTCCAAAGAATTTGAAAAACACTGATATTAATATCTACGATAACGAAGCCTAAATACTTTGTGAATTTGATAGAAAAAGCATTATAAAAGGATACAAAAATATATATATGTATTGATATTTTTAAAATACTCTTAATCAAATTATTAAAGCATAAAAAGTGCTACAAGTTAAACACTATTATCATAAATATGAAAAAAGTACCATGAAAGATATAATACGCAAAATAATGTTAATAAATATGAAAATTGTAGGGATTATTAAAAATTTAAGTGTTATGCATCTCAGCATTATCACCATATTGAAATACTTTTTGTGTGTCTTTATGTCTCATAAAAAAGCAGGTTGTACTTAAAAATGCTAATCTTTTTCTGTTTTATTTTTCCACATTAAAAAAATTCTTGTCTCTACATTTATTGAAACAAAAAAAAATGTTTTGGGGGGTTTAAAAAATTTCATTTATGCTACTCTCAAAGATGAATTTTTTATGTTTTTAAAGGGAGGGGGGGGACTAACGATTAAAGTGAACCAAAAAAAGATGGAAATGATGATGCTTGATGGCTGAAACCTCCCAAATGTTTTGCCAGGGAAGAAAATAATGCAGAAGGCAGTATGCATCTAAGATTACAAAATCTTAAAAATTTAATTGATAGAAGTCATAGAATGGCATGATGAGACTAGTTTATGCTTATGCGTTCCACACTTCTACATTATTTTCCAGGTTGCTTTGGCAAGCACCATGATTGTACTTTCAAATTTATTGCATAACCTTTCATTTTCGAATGTAAACTGCAAAGTAATTCAATACAGCAAACTTCTGGTCCAGAACTAATTTTTTTATATAAACCTTGGTTAATCTAAAAATTTCAAGCTGAATTTGAGCACTCTATATATATGCATGTATTTTTCGCATTTTTTTGTTATAAGTGAAAATTCATTAGAAACGAATTCATTATATCCGAAGTTTGTACATGTGAATTTATTGAGTCATAAAAATACTTACCTCACATCCTATGGATGTAACAGCTTCTAGAACACCTTGAAATGCCACGAAACCATCACTAGTAGCGAGCATTTTAAAATCCCCTAATTCAAAAATCTTATCCTTATAATACTGAACCAAATTGTTGATAGCTTCCTCCGGATCTGCGCCATTTTTCAATGCCCGAGCTGCACGGGCATCGTTTTTCAATAGAATACCCTAGAATTTTGATGCACATATATATCATACATCAATGATAATTTGATCTAGTTGGCCATATAGTATTAAACAGTTGAGATTAGCTGATGATGTAGGACAAAGCTACATAGACAGCAGAGAAAGAAGAGGGTAAATGAGGCAGAGTGATAATGAAGATTGAATCATACATATATATATTCAAACTCATACATTGTTGTAAAAACTATTCGGTAACTGCATATTCAAATTGTTGCGAGTATACTGAATGTTATTTTCCGCTAGTCTGCATCAATTAAGCAAATCACAACTACTGGGCTAGCAACATTTTATCACAAGCAAGATTAAAAATAGCAAATAATGCTCTTCAATACAATAATATTATGCAATTTAACTTTAATCATTAAGCAAAAAATTTTAGAGTTTACATATGCATGCTTATAAATATGAATTAAATTTACCGCAAAGCTTGATGAAGCGTACATTACTTCTTGGTCGTTTGAGCATGTGCACGCCAAAAAATGCTGAAGTAACTGATTTATACCTTGTCCCCCCGCCAGTAGCTGCTGCAGCGACATGTTTTCAGCAAGATACATAACAAGGTTGACTGCAGCTATCGAAACCTAACCATAAAATATGAAGAAATATGGAAAACAATAGTTCTCCTTACTCGAAATCAATAAAAGCAACATAGATAACTATGATGAAAAAAATTACTGAAAAGGTACTAGTGCTTGTTACCAGTGAGAATTTAAAGAGGTTAGCAACATTTGGGGCTCTAAAACATCCAGAAATATAGTTTGTTTCCCCGAATAATCCATATGCATATGACACTAGTTGGATCCTACAGTGCTTACGCATCAATGAAATTCATGTCTAGTGACTTTGTATTAAATATCTATCAACTGCATACATATATCAATGACTAGTTTCTAGATATATATGAAAAAGTAATATCAATGAAAATATCTGCATCATGGTAGTATTAAGTTGCCCAACAAAATGAGTGCAAATGAGCTGAAAAGTCATCAGAGCATTTTCTATTTCTTTCAAACCCAATCATGTGACAAGCTTATTTTTCGTAAAATTCTTTTTTTACCAATCTATTCTATGCCAGAATAAATAAAAACTTATCATTTTTATTGTTATGTTGTTATGTCAATGGTAGTATCGACATTTAATGAAATTCCTTCCTTCAAAGACAAAATGATACAAATCAATTAAATTAGAGCCTATTTGTGAAATATCCTCATCAAAAAGAGCTAAATATCTATAAAATGAAGTATAAAATTAGTAAAATACAATAAAATCAGCGTTTCTAGATAAATTGATAAAATATAAGGCATATGCAGGTGTCCTGCATAGGGTCCCTAGTACTATAAGATCATTACTGCAACAGCCCTAGGTCGCACAAAGATATTAAAGAAGGGCAAAGAACATGATGATCGACCAATGAAAATGCACAAATATAGAAATAATGATTATGGATTGATTATTTTTAACTTATTCATATGTAATTAATAGCATCCTTCGTTTTCATTAGATAGAATGATTTTTTACTATACAATGGCATGAATATGCATGCTAGGATAAGAAATAGATAATCTTCAAGTTAATAAGTTAAATATTTGATTGAATCAATGCATATCAACTAAAAAACAAAAATCTTACCTCTGTGCTTTTGTCTATAATAATATTAGTTATAAGCAGTTCTAGAGGAACCAATGCATCAACATTCCTTTCATCTTCCTTGATATCAGTAGCCCCCACCTCACATGCATAAGGCTTAACTCGCGGTTCCACTGCAAAATTTGATTTCAAAAGGCATCTAAACACCATAGCAAATTTGCCAATAACTTTTACCAGATGTGCTTTGATTGCCTGTTCCTGTATGATTTTAACCAATAACGGCTCCCACACAGAATGCCATTCAGAATGAAGCACGAACTCAGTACCGCAATTCTCAAAGTAAACAGGAAGAATATGTATCGCTGATATTCGGATTTCTATTGAATTGTGTGTCAAGGCTTTTGAAAAAATATCGCGAAAGATCATCAGTTTGTTGTCATATTTATCTGTACTACATGGGTAACATGCTGCGAGCACGAAGACTCGATCGAGGAGGGGTAAATGCAATAAATTGGATACAGAATAGGATTCATATACTGGTTCAAATAAATTTTTTCTATGCGTTTTACAATTTTGCACTTCATTGCATTCAGGAGGGTTGCAATTTATTTCTCCATCTATGATCTTAGCAGCATAAATTATACCCGTTGATAATGCTGCCTTTTCAACAAAATTGTTTTTTGATGAAAGGGTAGCCAAATCGAGCCCGCAGTTTACAATTGCACAATAAATATAATGGGACATTTTTTCTTGCTTCAAAGTCAATGCGCATTGAACGCAAATTTCATAACTGCGAATCAAGTTTATGCTAAACACTTTAACTTTTTGATCTTTCTCAACATCCTCCAAAATAAATGGAAAAAGAGATCGTATAGCACATGTTAAGACAGAAAAATTTTCAGATAAACTCGAGTCTTCCGGAAAATTTGTAGATTGAAAAAAAGAGCAAGAGGATAATCCTCTCTTTACTATATCTATGATGAGTTCAGTGGCTTCGGCGGGTTCAATTGGTGAAAATATAGGGTCATTTCTAACTGTAATATCTTTCGATTCTCCTTCTGCATAGGCACGTAAATGCTGCATATTCATTCTGTCATGTTCTCGATTTCTAATTTTTTCACTGTCTCCAGAGCTATTTTGGTTTTGAATTTGTTCATCAGCAGATATGTCCATGAAATGTTGAGTTGCTAGTATTGCTTTTTTTGGTAAACAAGGTACAGTTGAAATAACTGCATGAAAGATTTCCACTATCTCGGTTTGCAATGGTATCACAGCAATAAGGTCAAAAATACAGAGGCATTGCCTCAAATCTCCATGCTTGCCTTCCTACAAAAAAATGTAATGTACAATGTATACATTATTTAATATGCAAACATGAATGCATACTATAGTACAGAAGCATTCAGAGTAAATTTTAACTTAATGTTGGATTTCAGCAAACAAGTTCATTTTTTGTGTTCATAGAGGCATCCAAGAAATGTCTAAAGAAAAAAATTCAAGTCATTCAATTCCTAAGCAACAGAAAAAATTATTGAGAAATCAACATATTACCTTAAAAGCGTTCAATGCTATACGTAAGATTGCTTTCCCTAGCAAAATATGATTATCTATGAAAGTATCCTCTGGAGGTGATTTTGAGCCGATCATCTTCCACCATTTAGCTACTGCCTCTATACCTTCTATACATAAAGAAACGGATACTGAACTTATGGACCCCTCGTTTTCGCTTAAATTTTCAAAGGAATTCAGAACTTCAGTAGTCGAGTCGCACAAAGTCATAAAGCAGTTATCAGTCTCTGTTTTGGTGGAATTCACTCCAGGTTGATCCTTAAAGAAATGCAAAGTACAATAAAAAGTATCCCATAGCAATCTGAAATCAGTTTTTGACAACTTACTAAATAAAACAAAAGGTCATTGGATGAAAACTTTTTAAAATTTATCAAACTGAAAGTAAAGATTTTGATCGAGATTGAAAAGAAACAACAGATTCTAGTACAGTTCCACATAGCAGATATTTCTACAATGCTAATTTTTTATTTTAAGTAGGAAATATAACTATCATATTACTTTCGGATTTTTCCCTGGTCTTGAAAAAACTCTAGCAGATTCTAGATTAACATCATTGAAATTTGATTCAATAAATGTATGAAAGCTTTATGAGGCTTTCTTTATGCTAAAAATGAATACATTAGTTTATGTATACATATGGGTTTGTGCATTGCAAAAATTTAGTTTTTACCTACTAAAATTGCCTATATTGACTTTAAAATACTAATACTGATTTCAAAATAACATTCATAAAAGTAAAAACTTGCATTCAAATATATGTACATAGTTTCCTCAAAGTGGACTGCTAAAATTTATTTAAACTAGATATGGATCATTAAGGAACGAGAATTCCATAAGGCAGTGAAAGGACAAATATGCTACAGGTAGAGCTAATGACTTATTATATGATTACTTATTAATTTATATGAATACTATAGATATGTAGCATAGTAGTATTCATTGAATGATAGCCGTAAACATGGTTCGTAGAATATCGTCCTGGAGAAATTTTAAGTTCAAGTTGAATATTGTATATTTGATAATTAATATTTCTCTTCTTCTCCTTCTTTCTCTTTTCTATGCATTTCTACGTTCGATATTTATTGCAAAAAATAGTTCGTTTATGAGCTTGTAACGAGTTATTTTTTGTCAAAAGGCTATATTTCAGAATAGTTTTTAGAAAGTAAAAATGATTAGAATAATTTAGCAACCTGCACTTACCTCATGAAACTCCTTTGATGTCAGAAGCTGAATAGCAAGCTGTAAAGCGTACTGAGGGAGATGGTACTGGACGCACTTAGTCATTGTTGAGTCACCTTTTCTTAGTAAAGCCAGAGAACGCATCGTTGCCACAGCAGCAACATGCAAACTTTGATTTCCATCTGAACGTTCATTTACATAAATCTTGATGAATTCACAGAGTAACAGCCATAGTTGCACATCTGTAGGCAATATGCTTATGTACAGGGGAAATGTAGCTGAAGTACTAGAAGATAAGAGTACAATTAGCGACAAGCAATTTAATACTTCTGGAATTTTGGATAGTGAGATTGTCCCTGGTTTACTATTTAGTAAAGAAGCAGAAGATCGAAAGAGAGTTATTGAGCAGGAATAATCGCTCATATATTCTTTAGCACTTTCATTGCTGCTGCCCTTTGATTCCGAATATCCAGCAGTGTTATTTTCTATTTCATGGATCTTTTCTTCAGCTACAATCATATTGGATGATAGAAGCCTTCGCAGAATAAATAAATCCTAGTAAATAAAGGCTAATTCTCAATATATAGATATTTGCATAAATTAACATTTACGGATATTCTGAAGCCGAAACTGGTAACACTTTTCAACCTAGTATGTACAACTTTGCCACTTTAAGTGCATATATGCACATGCAAATGTGCAAAGTGATTTACTGTCTTAATAGTACTCATTTGTAGTGATAAAAATGAATATAATTGTTGTAAACACGACCATGACTAGCCAAATATTATTTTTACTCGTATGACTTGTGCAAGAAATTCAATTGTATGAATACATGCGCGTGACAACGCAATCAATAAACTTGCCAATTATTTTTCGCATCAACACAAAAGTTACATAAGTTTCCGCATAAATGCTATTTAAACTTAATACATCGAATTTACAACTAACCTGGAGCAATGAAATAAAGTCATTGAAAACTGATACGAGGAGTTGCGGGTGGGATGATGACCATAGCATCAGTATTGCATCAAATGTTGAAATGATGCTGTCATGAATGTATATGATCGGGTGCATAGGCGAGAGCTCTAAAATTTTTATTAAAAAATTCAGTAGCCATACAGAATTTTTCTGTGTGTCCAGCGCATTTTCCATTACCTTGCACTCAATATTTTGAGGTCTAAAACGAAATAGATATACGTATATATATTATCACAGCAGCTTTCAAAAAAATTTGGTTAAATCTAGGTAGAAATATGATTACACTGTAAATTAAACATGCTATTTTTAAGGGTAATAGCTGAAAAAAAGAATAAAATATCCAGTTTACAGTTATTTTATAGCACTTTGGAAGGATAGGTAAAATTTTATAGGGAATAAAAAAATATTTTTTAGTTTGTTAGAAATAAAAATTTGCTAATGACTGGTAATACAAAGATTCAATTGAAAATAGATTAATGTTGCTTATAGGTCATTCTATAGAAAAATAGAGGCTATCAAAATCTTACTTTAAAAAGTAATGGAATTGGAATATAAATTGTAAAGGAGATGCAAATTTTAAATTTAATTTTATAATACGCTTTTGCTTTAGGTTCAAATTACATAGCTTTCCCTCCAAATTAAGTTATTACCCAAATGTCATCCTCACGAAAACGCAAAGTTTTGAAACGACTGAAAGGCGGGATCCATCGCCCAATTCAATGTCAACTAGTGATTGCAGCAAATTGCTCACTTTTTCAAAGAGTAGCACGCAGTCTTGCTGCTCAAATTTTACATGCTCCTGCTCGTGTAATATCAGCTCGCCTGCAAGTTTATCCAAGGCCTGGTGCATTTTCGGCTGTAACGAAATTTTCGCGCTAAATGTTGACATATTCTTTTGCTGCAACACAATTTATAATGTCGATAAAATATGGGCCAATTATATTTTAAAAAATTTTTTGGCCGATTTTTATTCGATGAAGAATATAGTCGTAGTTGATGTGAATTCTTCGCTGGACTGTAATATTAAAAAAATCCGAGCTGAAGCTTAGACACTGTACTAAGTCAATGCTACATCCTTTCGGTAACTGAATATTATTTGCTGTTCTGTAACATCTAAAATAGATCTTGAATCTGGTTAAAAGTCTCTCCAAAGAATGCATTTATCATTTTTGTTAAGTCTACTGCAACTTCGCGTTGAGGGATTCCTTGCGTTTTTCAACAAAACACTTTCATATTAATTACAGAATTGTATGTGCAGGTCATCTTAATCAATATTTTTCCAGACATTGAGGTTGCTGCAATATCTACTTTGAAATTGTTTCATGAAATCATTGCTAAGCAAAAAAAAAGTCGATCAGTAAAGAAGAACTAAACAAGGTCAAAAAAAGTACTGCATCCTGTTTGATAAGATATAAACATTATTATAACTAACCTATATGAATACTACTGCCACTTATGAATTTTGGCCAAATTCTCATTTGATGTACATCAGCTTGCCTCTCACTTTCAAACATGCATCAAAGGAAGCAAGTAAAGAAATCAATGCATACTCGATTCTTTCAAGAAAAATAAATGAACTTAATTTGTTATTGCTCTTGATTTGAATATTATAGAGGGCATATAGGTTCCATTTTTCCAATTGCATTAAATAAATACAAAAAATAATTTATCAAATTTATGCTTAGACACAGTTCTAGATGTATTGCATTTGAAGCATTGAATATTGATCTTACTAAATTGAAAAAACAAGTATCCGGTGATCCAAAACTGTGCACCATTTATTTGTTTAGTTTTGCAGAAATATGCATTTACTTTTAAAAGATAACTGGTTAATTTGACAACAGTTGAGCTCTACATTTATCTTCAGGTGAGTAAAGTCAACATGGGAATAGTGCTAAATAGATAATCAACCAATGCAAAACAAAAAAGTTAAATCAATTGATATGAGTGTTTGACTAAATTAACTAGTTTAACACCAATCAAAAATCAATGCAATAATTCATGAATAGAATATAAGTTATGGCATTTAAGTTTACTTCATAAAAACTCTAGTAGCATTTCATTACATGCTTTCAGGAGTTCTGGGCATTTGTGCAGCAACTGAAACTTCATAAATTTGAAGACATCCACAAAATACTTCTTTTTTATTATTTCTGTGACAAGGTTAAGAAACAAACAAGGTGCACAATGCAAGCAACATAAAGATATTTGTCAGGATACTTGCCGGTCCTGCTATTTATTTAAGTTATTATAACATAACTGCTTGATTATGCTTACTTACGTTTGCTTATGTTCGCCTATATTTTGCCCACACTTTTTCCTACCTTTTGCCTCTTTTACCACATTTTGCCTATTATCTCAATTGCACACTTATGCCCAACCTTTATTACAACACTTTTTATAAATCCTTTATGGATTCCTTTGTTCTACACCTACAAGTTTCCACGTGTCATATTCCTTACGGTTTTGTGGAAACTTCACTTTTTTTCCACCTATGCATGTTCTGTATCATAATACCTCTTCAGCTTATTGGATGTTATTCTGGAGTGTCATCAGTTCCATAAACCCCACTTTATCTCCTGTTATAATACCTTAATCTCTGCCTTCAACTACTCAGATATTATTTTTGAATGGTCATCAATGATATAATCTCGCTTTCTTTAGCTTATCCTTTGATTACTCTGCTTTACTTCCACTGAGGATAATTTTAAAGGATACTTTGAATAATTCTAAAATAGCCACAAGCTTTCTAAAGGAAAACTATGGATTTACTTGTGGACCATGAGATTCAGCAAGATTCACTAAAGAGCCAGTTTCAAGGGCACTTCAAGAGGGTATACTGCACATGCCGGAGGGAACATGTTTCTTTGTTTAGTCTTGTTTTTCTGTTTACTCTTCAAAGTTTAATAAAACTTTTATACTTTATCAAATCTCTTGCATTTGCTGTATGCCCTCTGCTGTACACCAGTCTTTACCACCTAGCATATTTACAAGTACAATATTTTATTACTATGTCTTTCCTCTTCACCTTAACAAGTTATGAGTCAACAAATCAAAAGTAAGTAATATACTTGGAATCGATCATAATATCATACATTCTACTACAGTTGTACCTGTATTGTCAGTTTTATTTTCTTATTATCAACTAGTATAAAAATATTTTGTTGTATTTGTGGTAAGATTTATTCTTGGCAACACATGAATTAAACTATTAGTATGTGCTGTCATACGTGTTTCTGCTTGGATTTCTTACTCTCTCTTATCTACAAATAAGTATGCAGTATGTACACTTAATTTTTACATTATACTATAAAAATATGTTACTAAGCAAGCAAACAAATAGGCAAATACTGTATGGGCATAGATTCTTCCAGTAATCAAACTATGCAGCTCAAAATGTACTTTCAAAGTAGCAAAACAATTTAGAAGTTGGAAAAAGAATGACTTGGTGACAAAAAATTCTTTTGGAACTGCAGAGATGTATCTCAACCAGAAAAGTAGTTGTGGAGATATTACTGGACACATTGGTAGAGAGTTGTGTAGAAATTTATTGTAAATATAAGGAATTTCTTCATATAATATTGGAAAAATCTTTTTGTATACATGATAAAGAATGCACCGTTTCTAAATTCTGATAATTTCAAGTTGCTTATCACTTATAAATGCTAAAAACTTGATGCATGGGCAAAGACTAATGACTTCCATGTTTTATGAGTACAAATAATATTGACTTCTAAAATTTGCTCAAAATTACTACTATGGTCAGTTATTTAATGTTTGATGTTACAAAAGGAAAACTGTAGAAGTGATTTTAATATGCTACAAAATATTGAGAAACCAACAACTACATTAAAGTAATGGGTATATTGAAGAATACCTTTCAACAGCTTTTGAATAAAATAACTAGTGTGAAGAACTATGTAAATACTAGCTGAACTAAGTCATATGCTTTTTTTTATTCAGCTCAATGTCAGAAGCATGAAACACAACACAGCACAAGAAACTGACAGAAATGTGTGTATTTATCATGCACTAACTGTGTTCATAGAAGTGAGCTAACTTCAGCACAACAAAATATGTAACCCTACAAGAATATGTGCAGCCAATTTACTTGGAATGTCATAAATGAACACTGACTGCAACTATAAAAACAGAATTAATCCCTAAGGGAGTTAATTCCTAACACTCAAGCAATGTTAAAACAAATCCATAAACATATTCTGTTATTTTTCCTCTTCAATATTACATATCAAATAAACAGGGATTGTGTCAGCTTAAAAGTTATAAATGCTTTGGTCTATCAGGGATTTCTTCCTTACAGACAAGAAGAGTTTTGCTGATGTTTTGATTTCATCATTTGTAATAAATAAGCTTGTTCAAACTCCTTTTTTCTATTTTAAATGTAGTGTCTATTTGGACATGCTTTTTTTTCAGCTGAAAGAACATCTGATAAAGGTGACTGCTGGCAGGTTTGTAGAGAAAAGCTTCATAGAATACCTGATCAACTTTTTAGCATCAAAATATATCAAATGGTTAGTTTCTACTACTGATCTATGATTTGAATCATCTATGCAGCCAAAGTTGTATCTTCCATTCCTTGTTAGTAATAACATAGTTAAAGCCATTTTTTATGAATGTGAAAGAAAGGTCATTTAATCAAGTCTACTTTGTAAAGCTTTGAAATGTGGCAATGTACCTTACTGCCTTGAAAGTATGTAAGCATAAATGTGCTCACAAACTTTTTGTGAACATTAAATTTTTAAAGTTAGAATTAAAAATATGAAACACTAACAATTCAATCATGTAAAAACATCTTCACCTCATGGAGGCTCTATGAAAAAAAACTTGGTTATATCAGGTTATTCTTCCTTTTAACTGTCGATTTTTGAGCCAACAAAGAAAGTTGAAAAAAAACTTTTTGTTATAAAACAATTTTTTTAGGATCAATTTCCATCCAATTTTCCTTTGAAGTACATGAGGTTAAATATTGTTTCAAATGATAAAACTACTGTAATTCATGATGAATGGCTGACATACCTATTTCAAAAAACTATTTCCTTGCTGTGAACTAAAAATGAATTAAATTCATGAATTGAGAATAAGTATAACTTCCTGGGCCATTATTCATGTAGCGCAAGTAGCTCATTGAAGTCATAGTTCCTCATCTTGTAGAGGCTCTCAATTCAAGTCCAATTTGTCACAGCTGAGTAGGAAGTCAAAATTTTTCAGTATCTGTTTAATGAAATGTGCAGAGCAAACTTGATTGAATGTATTTTAAAAATGAGAACATTTGCAAAGAATGCTAAAACAGATCATTAACAAATTGTGCAGATATAATTGACTTTTAAATTTTTGTTTCTTATAGTCTCCAGTTACAGTTTTTGGTTTTGCATGAACTCATGAAAAATATTCATCTTATATATCAGGAATTCTACTCATAAGTGTCATTTTTCTCATTCCAGATTGCTTCCTGTGACCCATGACTTTTTTCTATTTTTCGAATTTTAATCTACATTTCTTATCTACAACTACATTTTCCACTTAGCAGTTGTGTCAGGATCTAATATGTTCTGCAGTGTCATCCGTGTATGTATTTGTATACAATTTTTTCAGGGAATTGTGGTTATACGATCTAATTTGACTTGTATGTATGTGGAATAAGTTGTAGAATGTTGACGAGATTCACTCTCGTCAACACAGGCAATAAGATAATGATATAGCAGTATTCCGTGCTTTGTATTTTCTGGTTTCTGTATTTTACGTATATACAATTCATTGGTCTTGACAAGTTGATCTTCGCAATCTTATGATCATAGCACATTGGAAATGTTATTTTCTATGCGGGATATTCTGTTTACCATGATATTTTTGTTGGCATATCTGGAATATTTAATGAGATTATGTAACTGCATTCATGCAAGCACATAATTTTGGCTCTGCTCTGTGTGCTTTCCATCACTTAACTCCTACATTTTCTCTCATAAGAAGTATGCTGCCTTTACAAAGGCAGCATACTTCTGCAGCACATTGTTGAACAAGTCATTCTGTTTTATCTCTAACTTATACATACATATATATATATATAACTTCTAATTTTCTGCCTTGCTTTGCCTCTTTCCATCTACATAGTGCGTTGTATATTTCATACCTTTCCTTTAGTTTTTCTTAACATTATCCTACTGTAGCTACTAAATTGAAACTACTCCCAAGCTGATGGAATGAAAAAAAAACTAAGCCAGAGTTCTAACGCTGATACAAAAATGTCCACAATAATTCTATTAGCTCAATAGCTTTAGCATTTAATAATTATCAGAGGGCAGGTTGATGAGATCAAAAGATTGGCATGAATGTGACTTCTATAGTGTTTTGCCAACTGTATGTAACGAAGCTGTTGATGTATCCATATATATGCAATATAGTTCGAACTCCTTGTTACTATGACTCGAACATTTTAAAAAGTTGAATATGTTCAGTGCACCTAGAAGAATGTCATCAACTTGAAGTGGACAAGAATGCCATTTTTATTGAGTCGGAACCTGGACAAGAGGTATCTATCATATTAGTGGGTAGGAAATTAATATGCAACGAATTTATTCCATGACAAATTTTAATATTTATCGTGAAAAAGTAAAATGTCACATTATGCTAAGTTCAGCTTCCAATTTCGGGTACAACATTTTTATTTGATGGCCTCAATAAATTTGTTATATCCAAAATTTACTGTTGCTTCAGTGTAACAGTCAAATTATTGCGCCATAAAAATAATGCTCGCTGCATTCAATATATTTGTATACATTTTTTCTGTATTTTTACATCAATTTATCAAAATTACTGCATATTTCTTAAAAAATCATTAGCACTAGAAGCTCTACCCCCTGTTCTACACCAGCTGAGAAACATTAATGCTATTCCCATGATAGCCCCAAAAGCCTAAAAAAATGAATAATATTATCGGTTAGATTCTGTATAGCATTCATTATGTAAGCCTAGTATTGAATAATAAATTTCAACCATCTAAATAGTTCCATAATATTATTCTAGATAAGCTTCAACTTAGATATCTAATCATTTCCATTTATATAGATTATAATTTTTGTGTGGAAAAATCACCAAACTAACACAAAAAATGAACTAAAGATTGCACTTGATTTATTCATTTCAGCAATTTGACATTTTAAAAGACCATATTATACCAAAAATGCACATGCCCTATATTTGAGGTAAGATAAATATTCCATAGTTTATAAAAACTGTTGTTAACCATTACTGCAGATGCACGAAAGATAATACCTGTGCTACATAATATTTAGAGTACAATATACAGATAGCATTCTTTGTATCAGTATGTCTAAACTGATATGATAGTGTGTGTCATAGAGCTATAGTATTATGATAGCAGCTACAAAACAAGAATAGCTCAATATTCATACAAAAGTACAAAAAAGAATGACATATTTCAGTGCTTTTGAATATTACTCTATATTCATTATTTATAAAATATTCTAGAACCTATTGCTTGAGAACATGCCTTTTCAAATAAGTTTTCAATATAAAATCTTATCTACCAAGCATTACCAAATTTTATCCACTTTAATTTTATGAAATTTTTTATTATAATATTGAAAACATGAAAATAAAAGTAAAACGAATAAATATGATAAATTCTAAAAAAAATGAAAAAATAATATATATATATATATATGTAATTTGTACCACAAATAAAACTATTGCCCAAAGCATATTCATGAATACAGCTGTCGCCCCTTCTGAATCCATAGTTTTAAACTTGTGCTTCTTAACAAATGCATGCCTAAAACCAAATATACCATTGATGATAACAAGTTCGTAAGCAATACTCAATGTCATGGTATCGAAAAATGTAGAATCATCCAATCCGACACTGTAAGCTGCAGAAATGAAAAGCCACATAATTTTGTAATACGATGCCTCCTGGTGGCACTCGAAGGCATATTTTTTATAGTGCAATGCATAAAATGAAAAATTAGTTTTGAATATCAACTAGGTCACCTGAAATAGAGGGGGGCAGCATTTCCCTCTTGGCCCACCAGCACTTCATCTCCTTTAAGCAAAAAACTATTGCTAGAAGTTGAAGTGTACTGCCAACCATTCTATATTACAAAAAATATGTATATTGACCATATTGAAAGCTTGAACGCTTAGAAAAGTATTTAAAATAATTCTTAAATCAAAATACTGAACCTTTATTTACTGGTACGACAATATTTCAAGTTTGATATTCAAATTTCTAACATAAATACAAACTATTTTATTAGAGGTATTTATGAAAAAATTTAAGACAAGGCAGAATAAAATATCATTTGCTATTACCACACCGATTTTTAAAATTTCATGATGAATTGGCAAAAACTAAAATATTTCATTATAAAACAGCCAATTTTTTAGAGCACACCGAATATCCCTAATTCATACCGAAAATATAGAATAATACCAAATCATAACATTTTGTTGATATGTCTATAATTCATATTTGATTTTGATTCAGAATTTAAACGTATAACTGTTACGCAACTTCGGATACAACGAATCTGTCCGAACAGCCGATTTAATTGCTGCGTTTAAAAATCTAAAGCTGAACTTGACACAATATAACATTTTCCTTTATTCGTTATAAGGAAAAACCTGTTAGAATCGAATTACTAATATCAGAACTTTTATGTACATATAAATATTATTTATATCCGTACATATGAAGCTTGTGAAGAGCTGCTCAAATCTTTGTCCAATTTTTCATCAAATCCAGGTTGATTACCAAAAGGGCTGCAGTTCAAACAAAAATGAAATGCTAATAAATAATATATATATACATATATCTGTGCACTATTTTTTCTGAAATAATTGAAAAAAACGCATTTAACTAATACTGAATCATTAGAAAGATTTCTTTATACCTTATATGTATACCAACGTAGCGACAGTATCATCATATTTCGAAATAATTTCTGAAAGGTTAAAATAATTTAAACACCAATCATATTATACAGTATGTATTTTAATTGGATTTTGCACATTTTCTAAGAATAATCTAAGGGGTACATAATTTTTTTCAAAAACAACCTTATATAATTGGACAAAGTGAAATTGCTCATTCCAACTGGACCACAATCTTCGCAGTCTGAGCCCAATGAACAGAGTCCAGCACCACCCTATGTAAGAAATAAAAATCAATGTAAAACCAACTAATATTATCAAATAAAACAAACTTCGGATAAAACGAATTTGTAGGGACCTGAATTTGTTCGTTATATCCGAAAACCCGAAGTCCAAGTTAGACGCATTATAACTTTTCACTTATTTTTTATAAGTGAAAGTTTGTGAAAAGAAATTTTTTATATCCAAAGTTCACTGAATAGAGAGGAAATTACGAATGCCTATGCAGTTACTCATCAATTAACGCCGTTATGTGGCCTGTTAAAATACTACACTATTCAATTTTCAATTTGTTTTATTTCATTACGAACTAGTAATAAAGTAAATATATTTACCTCTCGAGCATCATCGCATGCCCCATCTCTTGCATGCTGACATGTATTAAGGCAAGTGCCAGATGTAATAATTTCTATACCGCAATCTGAACAGTCCGTCCCTATGTCGCAAGGAGCTACTTCGTGAAATATTTTACCTACGCAGCAAAGTTTTAAAGAATACATCCTCTTTGAAAATATTTCAACATGAGGCAATGAATTTCAAGATTCACAAATCACTTTCAAAGTTCCATGTGCTTTTTCATATTTCTTAGTAAAGAATTGATAGATATGAAGATACTCAGTAGTAAGATTATGATATGCAATTCAGTGCTCTTCGAACGAATTTATTATCCAAAAAAGTTTAACGGGGATTCTTTATCCCCGCATAAACAATTAAAAAAATAACTTTTACTAGATATCTATATTGAAATAGAAAAGGTAGAAAACTGTAAAAATTAGCTAAACTTGGTGGAAAAATGAAGGTTGATGGAGCAGCACGATATAGCTTCATTTTTGGAAGTCATGCCAGAAGATGCTTCAATCTATAATCAATACTGTGCAGTGAGGACAATAGTCAGTTCAAATTGTGTTTCATGATGTAAAAATTTATTAACATTTCACTTTAAGAATAAGCGTCTTTTTATGGCTTTTCAATCAATAATGAGTTCAATTATGATGAAAGGTCATATATAAGAATAATTTATCAAAAGTTCAATGCCACAAACTAAACTAGTGCCGATTGTCCCTGTACAACATACAAACGACCGTAGCACAGCGAGGGAGAAGCCATGAAAGGGCTTGATTAAAAAAATCTTGAAATGCTTTTTCGATATAATTGGTTCATTTATATTGACACTGCAGAAGAAACACTAAAAGGAGGAAAATATCATCTGTTGAAGAATTAGCAACGATGAATATAGAATAAAAAAATGATTTTATGGCTTCGACTTTGACATTCTTAGCCATTAAATTTTGGTGAGGCATCAATATTTAAAAGGACTTTAGAATTGAAGAAAGATATAGCAGTTCGATTTAACCTCCTTGATTCATATAACTGCTTGTAGCAATTCCTTCTATGCACTTAGAAAATTTGAAAATGTTTTGCAGTGACATTTGCAACTAGCAAATCTGGTCTCTAAGAAGCATAAATCTGAAGGCTGACATGCTAGTTTTTCATAATAATAAAGATATTTTGCGTATTCGTACATATTTAAAAACAATAAAATGTAGCAAATGACCTAAAAATTTGAATGATGGAACTCCCTCAGAAGATGCATAATTAGCACTCCCCTCCCTGGCAAAAAGAAAATTAGAAACAGTATAAATAGTGAGCATCTATAAGTATAACTTGCATTTTTCATATACAAACCAAAAGTCAATTCAGCTACTTGTAGTCACACCAATACTCAAGGCAAAAGTTATCATTATAAAAATATTTTTAAAGTTAAAATAAATTGAAACAATGGGGCATTTTCAGCTAACGAGTTGCTGGTTTTATATGATATGAATGTTAATCGAACACCTGCAGATAGAGATTGAAAAGATGATAGGCTAAGCGATATCATAAATTAAAGCGCAAATTTATACTTTATTTGAGAAATGCCTTTGTAATATATTCTGTAAATCCGATAATGGCTAGTATACTAGACTAGTCGGCATCTATATAAACTAATATATTATAAAACTAGGCGTATATTAGTATCCTAAATAGAACGATTATCTCTTTGCGATATAACATAAATTTGCAATAACATAATGATTCAATATATTAACACTAGAAAAAGTATGAAATGGAAGATCATCAAAATTTAAATCACATAGTACTTGTTATAATTATTTACAGATGCATCAAACTTACAGAAAAGGGTAACGAATGCAGCTAATGATTGACTGAATTAACTTTGCAGGTAAGTAGAAAAAGAGAGAGATGAAAGAGGAAACAGTAAATAATGTAGCCCACAAGAAAGAAAAATATTCATTTGCAGTCATCTTAATTTGTCAATTATGTACACATTCTATAGATTTGCGGTAGTGGATAGCTATAGTATATGCTTTGATTCATTTGATAGTTCATGTACAGATCAAGTACAATTCAAAGTTAAAGTGCATCTTACATGGGTATGCCATATTTTATAGTGTATATTTTCTAGTAATAGGCAAAGAACCGATCTGTTTACACGAATTTTTTAACCAAACTTAATATAAAATTACTTTCTGGAAAAAAACAAAAAAATGTAGAATATTTAATTGGCCAATTAAATACAGTTATGGCCTGATGCAGTACAGTTAACAAATCAAATTAATCCGTACGTATACGTGCGTAATTCAGCAGTCTAAAAAGCATCAAATTTGTATATAACATTTATACGGTCAAAAAAAGTCAACTGGGCTATTCTCTACAGCCAATTTTCATTTGAAAAATTTAAAATTATTAGAAAACTCACATTTCTGTAGCTCCAATTGCGATAGAACTCGAGCTTCTCCAGCCAATGTTATTATCGTTCCAATAAGCTGAGTTTTTTTATTTTTAAAGACAGAGTTAATGTTATAAAATTAAAAAAAAACTGGCCATGTTGGTTAGCAAAAAATAGTTCAACAGCCATCTAGTTGAGTCGAAGAAGACAGTAGGTATTTACACATTTTCGCTAGCGCAATCATGTACAAACTGAGCTGTGAGCTTACAAGAAAGTGCGTCTTTGTAATTTGATTTTGATGATTTACCACTTTATATGGAGATATTAAAATTCATTATTAGCATAACACAGGTGTCAACCGAACCCTCCGTTCATCCTTTATTTGCTATATTCTACTTTAAAGCTATATGCACTTTACATAAAACAAATTTCCATTTAGAACAGAAAAAAGTCATATCATACAGATATTTAAATAAAATGAACTTCAGAAAGGACAAATTAATTTTGTGATCCCAGCAGACTTGCTGTATTCAAAGTTATTTTTATTTTCAAGCAATGAGCGCAAAATTAGTATAGAAACGAACAGAGCAGTTGCAAATGGTGTTGCATTTTCACTGGAAACGTCAACAATGTAAATCAATGTATTTCTGAATTCAAATCGCAATCTATTATTTTGGTTAATGATGGATAATTTAATATTTCCATGATAATATTCAAATATACCTGGATTATTCATATTGCACTGTCATAGCAAACTGTAGTGGGGGATATAGTGCAATTTTCACTTTTCGCAATCGTTGGAGTATATTTATATATATGTGAATGTGATAATAGAATTTCAGCAGGTTACAAACCACTTATGATAACCAGAATTAACTAAGCAAAAATAGAAATTCAACTCCATATGCAATAAGAATCCTTAGCAATGCATGACTTTGGTGGTCCCCGACATATGATTATTTTCAAAGCATACTGCATATATATTTACCTTCAGTAACACTTTCATCATCACATCTCCCATTCTTTGCGTAAATACACGTGTCATCACAACGCACGTTGGGATCGTCCGGCTGTACGGTAGCAACAAGTATCCCACTTTCTCCAAAAAACACTTCCCCTCCACCAGTATCAATACTTTTTTACAATATGAAACAAACATGAAAAGTACTATGAAATGGAACAGTTTCGTTAAAACTCATAATTTATAAAATTTTACTTATTACTGCATCAGTCACCTAAATACAATAATGCCCCCGATAAGTGCGCTAATCGAACATAGTCGAACTTGGTAGGTGTAAACTTAAATAAAACTTCAGGGTGAAGTATGATACAGCTGCCAAACTAATTTTATGTGTCAATATTGCCTAAAAAAACTTGAGAATAGCGTTTTCAACAATATTGAACCCCGATTTTCAAGAATTTTATGTGCACTGAACTAGGGGATTACTTAAAACATTATGGGTCGCAATGGGGTAATCTTGGGTCCATGTGGGGATACCCAAAAAGCAATCCAAATGGGCTAAGTTTGAGTAAATACTGGTGGTAATTCTGCCCGAATTAAAATGAGTTCTTAAGCCCGACAAAAGATACTATAAATACATTCTAAAGAAACGTATAAATATATATATAAATATAAATACATCCCATATCAGCTTTTCGCATGCTTCACTAAGGGCCCTGGTAAAATGGCAGAAATTTTATCATAAAGATACTGACTCACCAAAAACATCATATTGTGGGCACCAATGACTAATGCTGAGCTAATATAGGAAAATTTTGAAATAGCTGTAGGAGATAGATACAGATTCATGGATATAAAACAATACAAGTATTCAAAATTAATTGTATATCATTTAATAACATAACGAAGTGTTCTAGAACATTATATGTAGGAAAACCAATTTCACAATTTACTTTTACATCTGAAAACTCAACAATCATATACATACATATTTTACTGCTTGGTATGCCAAATTACCTTAAGATACGAATTTCGGATGAGCCATTTGAGTTCCAAGATGATCCCGATAGCACTAAAGTCATCTGAAAAAAGCGACAAAGTTTGTACATACATTAACTGTGAATTTAGAATATAAAAGGTTGGGAGCCTACTTAAAAAACGCTTACATATGTGTCAGACCAATTGTTGTTGACAAAATATGCAGATTTTGATATGGAGAGCTGAATTTTAGGAGGCCAAAGAGGATTGAATAAGCTCTCTAGCCCCTCGCCTAGAATCTTAAAACTGCGAGTATAGGAAGCGTAGATCAGTTTTTCTTTGTTTTCATAGACAGATGGATCTTTCAGAACTGCCGCAACCTGAAAAATTATTAAAAAAATTAACTGCACGATTAAATATATAAACTATAATATTAACTGTATTTGCCAATTTAAAGAATGAATAATATTGTGAATTTTGAATACAACAAATTTGTTGAAACCACCAAGTTAATTTGTCATACATAAAATTTATTTTATCAAAAATCAGCAGCAGAAGTTGGACACAATATAAATCAATGGCTATTTTTATCGGTGGATATCCATTTGAAGTTCATTCGTTACACCTGAGAAGTTAACAGTGCACGTACAGAAAGAAAATGATAATTTTGGAGAAATTTAACAGGTTAAATCACCTTGACACCCCCAGCTTCTCCACCGATAGAAATCTCACGACCTGCAGTTTTGATTGTACTAACCCTTAACGTACCGTCGTGCAAGCAGGGCCATTTTCGCCCATCCATTCTTCTCAAGTCAAGTCGAGTAGAATCAATTCGTGTAAGTTCATAATCTTCCCCTAAAAGAAAAGTGAAATGAAGCTGTACTCTAAAAATGCATGGAAACATTTAACTCGATTCTTATTCTTTTCGAATCCAATGTATTTAATACTAACTGATTGCAATAAATAATATTGCAATTTACAAGATGCCTGCAATGATTCCGTATATGATAATTATTCGTTTATACAAAATTTTCCTCAATCACTCACCAAATTCGGTATGCATAAAAACCGATACTTTTTATATGTGCAATGCTCTATATAATAAGGAATATATACATAATCTATTTGAAAAATGACGCAGCAAGGTACTCATCACATACTTGCTATATGTGAAAATCAGTATGTGCCCATGTATTTTTACACAAATCAATATACGTGCAAGTCTAAACATATACGTATATGCTGATGCATACAAATATCTTGCATACGTGCTTTCCCATTCAGAAATTCAAGAAAAGGGCAAAATTTGAATATATGCGTGTATACAGAAAGAAATGTACGTATGCATCAGTATGTACATATTTGTATCTATGTACCATGAATCATTGGTGGATCAAAACCCAGCTCAATATCCGCTTCAAATCCAGTACCCAATATGTGAATAACTTGACTTGTCGGCGAACCGAGAGACTCGTACACTACCTACGAGATATTTAATTTAAAACACTTCATCAGCATAATAATTGGCAAAGCACAATTTTTATGCATACATCTTATGAAGGGAATAAGAAGCGTAAGGCTATATATCAATGTAGATTGGAAAATATGTATTTAAAATATTTAAAAAGTCATACAAAAATGTTGCTTAAATCAATCATATTCACTTTAATGATATACGAATCAAGTAGTATATATAAATATTGTATGCGTGAATGAATTATATTTAACATACAGCTTTACTCCTATTGAACATCTTTGAGAGATGTAAATTTAATCTGCATTATAGATCAGATGCAAAAATTATTTTTCCATTACATTTTCTCTTGTTTACAATTACAGCAGATGACATAACAATAGAGAAGTAGAAGCCATATTAAATGAAAATATCACAGGTTTAGTGATACTAAAGATTGTAATATACAATTAAGTTATAAAAAACAAATTCACAAATACTTAAAAAGTTTGGGCTTAAAGAAAATAACAAATAATACTGAGTATAATTGTATTGTTTACAAATAATAGCTATTATATATTTGGGAAAAATTTAGCTCATTACAATTAGAAAATAAAGAACAAAATCAATTATTGAAAATTTATTGAAATAATTTTAATTTAGTTACTGTTTCGACATTGTTCCTTTAATTAGCAACTACTGTGTCACCATAACCAATAACTACTATAATATTAGATTCATACTATATTATCCTGCATCAATATCTACCAACATATACTAGAACTAGTCATGGTAGTATCACCTGCGAATATTGCGAAATGACGCTTAATCCTGATTCATCTCTTGAATCGTCGATAACCTCTGCAATCATAACGGGACTTGTAAATGTAATTCGACCAGCTCCTGTATCAATGCTCGAAACCTGCAAAAAAAATTAAATATCAGCATACAAAAATTCAAGACTGTTTCGCCTGCTTTAAGGAACATTATAATGACTCATTTCGACTATTTTGCTGTTGAATTAAACTGGGTTACATCACTGCATGGATATATGCAATATTTACACCATATGCAACTGTATTTAATTGATTAACAATGAATACTTTATACCAACAGTCGTAAGCACTATAATACTAATAGTATTTCCAAAAGTAAAGCTACAAAAAAAAAGGAATTTACCCTTAGATGCACAATAAAACCAAAGAAATTGTAGTACTAGAGTATCCGAACAGATAACTCAGTCGTATATAACAAATCCATTGAGACCACCAAATTCATTCTTTATATCCGAAAATCATCATACCCGAAAAACCGTGGCTGAACTTGGTCCAATATAATATGACTTTTTGCTTGAGTAAGTGAAAAAAGTTAAAAGCGAATTCATTACAGCCGAAGTTTACTAAACACCGATAGGCATTGTGGTAGCTGTTTGAATAGACTAGGTTACATGCTGGGTATGCAAGTATACCCGAGTAAGTTTCCATAGGAAAATAGTTGCTTCAATATGTCGCAAACATACATACGACTATGCATTATATAACATCAACTATTACCGATTGCATGGAAATTATCTTTTATGTAAATGTACTCAGATGAAAAGCCACGTCAAAATTTCGTATATTTATTGGAACTGAATAATTTCGTCGTATATTTTGATAACTTTGAACTTTTGTTTGGGACGTAATTCTGGTACAGCACAGATACTTTGTACATAATTTTTTATCTACACTAAAAAATTGCCTATAAACTATGTCATGAAAACTATATCTCCAGTACTTGTACACACAATAAATCTATGTACAATTGCTTCAAAAGTAAAGTAACTTTTTTAAATGATAAAACTACCTTTAACTTCCCCGATGTGGTTGGAAGCCAGGCACCCACTAGCATTAAAGTCATATGCGTTCTACTTTGAACCTAAAATAATTAAACGGTCCTATTAAATTTAGAATTTCACTGCATGAGAGATGAAATATTAATAACTATAGATTAGATAGAATAGGAGTAATAAGAAAACTGCTCAGAGTAGGTATAAAGAGGAAAAGGAAAAAAATTGTTCCTTCAAGTTTTTTACCTACTTCATAAATATTATTCTAGACCAATTACAGAACAATTTTAGAATAATAATCTATATTCTATAAAATAAGTAAAGCAGTACCGATATAATATGCAACCTGCTTGGTACACATTACCCAATGCATATAATAACCAAATTATATACAAATTCAAAAAATTTATTCACTATGTCACTTCAAATGTGCTGCAGCAAAGTGTATAAAAGAAGGAAAGCAAGTATGATGATATCTTCTAAAAAATCAAGTTTAAGTACAAATAAAATTAGTATGTAAACTGAATAATGCAGTTTCAATAAGTGCAGTATTTCTACAGAACACATCAACTGCATTAGGAAAGGGATGGGGATTACTTAATATTTTCATTATTTAAAGATTAAGTGAGCTATCTCCTAGCATGGGTAAATTCATGCCCATATAATATTGCACCAAATTCAACACACTGGATTCTCTACTCGGAACCCCTACAAATACCCGGGATTTAGTAATTACTACTCAAACCTATTGAATACAGTTGATATCACAGCACTTGTGGAAGATGTTACAATATCGCTAGGAATGCCTAGTTAAATTTGATTATGCTAATGCAGTCTAGTATAGTATACCAAACAGTATACTAGACATTATTTTTAATATGCAGTTAAAGAATGAGTATCTTGAACAATTTTATGTTAAAGTAAATTGTGAAATTCAATCTTTAATATCTCTGCCTTTTCCTATCTTCTCTCTCTGCTGCTTTTACATTTCAATGCTATGTCAGCAGCTCATCTTAGGAGGCGATAATATAAAATTAGGTATGTTGAAATTTTTTACTTTCCTGTGGCATCATAATCCCCAATACTAAAAGAAAACATCCATTATGATATCCCCAAACTCTATAAGAAATTCTTCATATCCAATAGCATCTATAAACAAACCTGAACGTGTACTTCTAAGTCAGGATTTTCATAAAATTCCAAGATAGGCGGAAAGTCTTCATTGAAACCTCGGCCTGTCACGGTTAAGCTTACATTCAAAAAATAAATTAAATTATAAGAACTTTTAAAAAACGAAAAAATTGCACACAAATATTTTGATATTGAATTTTAGTCCCAACCAAAAAGAAGTCGCCCAGTACAGTAGGTGTAAAGCAAATTCTTAATCTAAAATGTTCACTTAAGTGTGCTGTTTGTATGTTGCGTAACAACCAATAAAATTACAATGTATGCTGCAATTTTTCTAATTTTACTATACAACATTAAAACGTATTTGAGCAATTACTGTTAAAACTGATAAAAATATTGAAAGTTTCACTCATAATATGATCAATGCGCTAAATTATATATGGACTGATATTATCTACATGTGTTGATAAGTTGATGTAACCAATACTCGATATCCGTTTGCACTATAATCCACATTTATACATATGAGCATTGATGCTGCCTGCATCTTTAGCAAAGAAAAATGTAGCTTCATTCGAGCTCTAAATCCTGAAAATTCTAATTAACTAACAGTCCTCAACAAAATGGATCCCATCTGGGGGTTACACCAAATATAAGACAAAGTAAATATTACATAAAATAGTAAAGATACTATGGAGAAAGTTTTCATTATATGCAATAAACTTCGGATCAAATAAATAAACGAAAAAGTCATGGTATGTCCAAGTTCAGTTTCAGATTTTCGGATATAAGAAATTTTGAATGTAATAAATTCCCTATATCCTATGTTTACTGTATAAATAATGGCAAATCAAAACAGCTGCAATATGAAAGTATATGTACTATACGAAGTAAATCAAAAATTGTAAGATTAGACCATTCATCATCAACCACAGAAATATACTTTTAGAGAAGTAAAAAATTACGGTACTATATTTAAATCTTCAAAAGAAACGATAAGAAAAATCACCTATGCGTATGAGTTCGGTATATTACTGATCCTGAAAAATCAAGGGCTGGGTCTTCAAATACTGTAGCAACTGTAATCCCAGTTTTTGAGTAACCAGGAGGTCCTTGCGGTACCAACCCCTCTCCAACATCTACAGACATTATTACTAAAGGTGCAGGCAAGATGGCTCCATCAGTAAACCACCTAAAAACGAAAAATAAAATGGCCACATAATCCTGGGTACACGTAAATACATGAATACGCCCTCTAGTTGTAGCTAAATATTCGTTATCTATATGAATCTTAAATATTTGAAGTGCTGAAGAATAACTGCGCATTGGGAATTGAACTGATTAAAAATAATCTACTTGTTTTTAACTGATTTTGATGACTCGTCAGTCCAAAAGTGGATTTCTATCATTATGGTTCTTATTATTTTCTTGCCAACTATAACATCAGCTTTTAAATTTGTATTATTTCTCCTAAAAATAAAAAGACAGCCAACTTTGAGTAGATATTACATGACGCTGCCACATAAGTATAATATAATGAACAAAAATATTCTATAATTTTTTCTTGTACAATCCAGTACACCCATAAGATTCCAAATAGGATTTCAAGTAGGTCAAATTCAAGTAGATACTGAATGGCAATACCGCTGCTCATGAACATATACATCACATAAAAATGATAAATTAAGTATAACATAAAAAAATTCATAAATGTCCATGAGCAGCGCACGCAGATACATATTCTTTTCCAGTATCACTTTCACTCGTACATAGCAGAAGGCATGAATACCAAAGAAATTAATTTTCTGGAAAACTGCTTTGCTTGAATCGTAATTAAAATTTGTCGGATTACCATTGCAATGAATATATATATATATATATATATATATGAATATGAATGCATGCTTGCATATAAACTTACCTACTGGCTTCAGATAGTCTCAAGGTTAGAGAAAATGTGGTGGACCCAGCTACAGTAAAGTCAATATCTTGTTTTAGATTATTGCCAAATTGAACCTTTTAGAAAATACATACAAAATAGTTATGAATGCAAAATTTAATATAAGGCTAAACTAAAAGCATATCAATATATCTATATGACGAATTCCATTAAAAAACACTAATAAATACTGAAAAATTCATATATAACCCACAGTTTTATATTTAAGTTAAGGAATAAATATTAATACATTCAAAATTAAGGCAAACTTTAAAGATTCAATATCAGGTGAAGAAATTTTCTGCAGAAATAATACTGGTAAAATTACTATAGAATTAGTATGAATGGGGTAAACGTTGATTTATATTTGTGCTATGATATGAGTTTTTGCTTGAGCAAAATATCCAAATATGTGTGCACATATTAGATAATGTAGGACTCTGGACACAAAAATATGTATATTAAGAAACAAATTAATACCCTTGTACGTCCTTCAACTGCAAATCCCCTCCCTTCTATTTCCAAGAATGGAGAAGATTGGTATAATCGTTGCTGCAACTCAGAATCCACAGCATAATATACTGCCACATCGTGTCCAGGTAAGTCATTTGTAACCTACATAAAAATGCCCTAAATTAATAATAATTGCATACATTTATACATATTGTACATAGGTATAGACCACTAAAAATAAATATTATGAATTTCAAATATGTCACTAGCAACAGAAGATTTGAACTGGCGGAAATACACTCAATAACAGACGTGTTAAAAAAAAGGATGCTAAAAGAATAATTACTGATGATTGAGCAAAGAGGCAGAGAAACAGCAGAAAGAGAGAAAATTAAAGACTTTACATACAGTCAAAGTATGCAATAATATTTCAACTTCAGCAATACATCAAAATCATATCTGACTGATCTTTTTAAAGTGGTAAGTATGGAGTATATGATACTATACTTGTAGTCACTTTTAATGAAAGTAATATACAGTTAAATAAGGCTTAACTAGGGTAATATCTAACATCTACTGGGTACTATACTATAATAGTAGTCTGTTTCAATGAAGCATTTACTGGATTCTATTCCACGGCATCTAGTAAATTTCAATGCAAGAAATATGCTGATAAACTATGCATGCAGTGTGCAAACTGGCAAAATAAATTGAAATTAAATTTCTAACAGGGCCTTAAGTTGATGCACTACATCTATGATGTTCATATATCACTAGCTATATCTATTACATGTATTAGTTTAAATTAATGTAGGCTAGTATAGTATTCTATCTAGTATACTAGCCTTCAATTGAAAAGTAGTAATGGAACAGTCTTCTTGAACAATTCTATGGTTAAATATAATTGTGCACTTTAGTCCATAATATCACTCTTTCCTATCTTTTCTCTCTGCTGCCTCTTTGTCTCTGTGCACTACAAAACACTAGCACATGCTCTTTTCATAATTCAACAGATAATACCGGTACAACCCCCTACAGTAGTTATCGATAAAAGTAGGATTCGGACCCATAACCACCTGCTAACTGCAATGCACTCTAGCCACTAAGGTACCAAACTATAATTTTTATTCAAAAAAATTAACAGTTTTAGAATTAAGGCTTCACATACTATAGCTAGCGTAATATCTAAGATTTTCAAGTTACCTGAGCAATTGTACACCCCTCATCTAAAGTATTTATACGTAGTCTCCCACCTCCCGAATTCACTGCAACAATCTTTAGAGGGCCTACTTGATTATCTGTTCGCCACGGTTGAGGCACCCCCTTGCCATTGACACGCTTTGTAAGCTGAATTCGATTGGGTGACAATACTGACATAGTAAAATCTGTGCCTTCTCGAAGTGGTGGATCAAAGTACAGTTCAGTCCTCTTTCTGTTAAAATGGTGACCATCTATATTCTGCGAGAAATTATACATGCTCAAAACTAAAGTACCAAAAAAGAATGCATCTTCATCTCTAAAAATAATACATAGAAGCCAGTAGCTGTGCAAGTTATAAAGAAAATATTGGATATAACAAACTTTTCGGGACTATCGAATTAATTCGATGCACCCGAAATACATTTTCTCCAAAAATTTCAAGTAGACTTGGACACGATATGACTTTTTTCTAGTGCTATGAAGTTCGTTAAAAACGAATTTGCCATGTATCCATAGTAACTTACTGCATTGCATGGCTTTCTAACGATATTGATATATTGACCGTATATAGCAATGACCTGGGCTTTGTTACGTAATGAGGGATGCCAATAAGTAAACAACTCAGGAATATTTATGCTATCATTGGATTAAGCATAACTGATCAGAATTCTAGCCTTCGGTATCCCATGTGTATTGGATATTGTACCGAACTTAACCTACCTAGGTCTTTATTCGCAACCCCCCTCAATCGTGACTTTGCCCATATTATCTTGTTTACTTAGGATGACTGATACAACAATATTATTGTGGGAAATATAATTTTTAAATTTTTATTCATGCTTTTTTCGCACTGTTCAATGAAATCCCTTTTCATATTTGTCCTCTATCTTTAGTAGATTCTAGGAGACATTTTTGAAATCATAATCGTTGAGAATTATCAGAAACTATATGCACAAAGAATAATAGGAAATGTGTGCATTTAAAAATTTCAAAATATTAAGACTTGAAAAAAATGCTTACAGTTTGAATATCCACAAATTATCAAAATTATCTCAATTAAAAAACTGCATAATAATTGAAAAAAATAGCCATATCAGACAATTTATAGTTAAAGAAATCAAATTTATCTTCTTAATTCGAATATTTCGATGAAATAATTGCTTTTTAGACAGCAGAAGCCTTCATAGTGATCAGTTTTTGTTGTGACGAAATCTTTGTGTTCTGCTCACGGAAACATAAGTTATTGTAATTGAAAATAAATATTAATTGAAAAATGAATTAGAAGCAAAAATAAAAGAAACATGCAGGAACTGCATATATAAAAATATATGCATGGAAAATGGCTTGCCAATATTTTTTCAAAAGTTTAAGGATAAAATTAATTGATGAGGCTACAATCATATTATTACAAAATATTAGAATTATGGTAGCCTTGGTAATAAATATAATTTAAAAATTAGATTCATCATGAATCTTCTAACACCCGTACCAGTATCGAAGTGGCCGTATTGAAAACCGTTTCGTCATTAAAAGAAATATCTGGAGTTGGCAAGACTGTCGCTATCTGAACTGCACCAGAAAACAAAATGTCTTCACCATATTTAAACTCTGTCATGAAAAGCGGTTGACTGAAGCCACCATCAGCAGCGCTAGGAAATTCAACCCATCCACTTGAGCCTTGAACGAGCTCAAGAACAATTGTGTTTGATGCAATTATAGAGGCTTTAAAAACACGAGATGAGTTCTCTGAACTCAGACTGACTTTCAGTTTATCGAGATCACTGAAGGAGCCTAAATCGCTTCCAAGAACCCATAATTTAGGCTGCAGTGAATAAATTTTAATTCGTTTTTCATGAAAAAGTAGATCAGCAAAACCAGCAGATAGAATATTCAGCACGATGAGAAGCGTAATCTCTAATACGCAAGATTTTACAAACAATTTGCCCATTAGTGTAGGCGCTAATATATATTATATTGCGTTTCTTGTGCAAGCTCTGGTCAACTTTATAGTCTTACTGTAGATCAAGTTATTTAATTGGTCAAAATTTATTGGTTTTCAAATCTAATTGGTTCAATTATATATTCGGCTTTTTATCTACTTATTGAATCATATTTTGAGGCCGACTTCGCCACATCCATTACAATGTAGACCTAAACATCATATCGCCATAAGTAAACATTGGTCCGTGCTGGCGTGTATTTAGTGATTTAAGAGCGAGTTTTGATATGGGCGTCCCATCGTTTTACAGATGGCTTCACGAAAAGTATCCCAAATGTGTTGTAGCAATGAAAGAAATGAGGGAGATAGTCATTGACGGCATTAGAATTCCAGTCGATGCGACTGCTCCAAACCCGAACGATATTGAATTCGATAATTTTTATATAGACATGAATGGTATCATTCATCCATGCGCGCATCCTGAAGTTGGAGAGCAACCGGAAACGGAGGAAGATATGTTTGTTAACATAATGAAGTACATTGACAGGAAAGTTATCATATTCCGTAGATTATTTGAACGCTGATTTTTAAAATTTATCCTGCGCTGTTGAAGCTTATCTGTACTGGTTATGTCGCTCGCTCTCTCCTGCCAGTATGAGATTATACATTTTATCTCGCTAAAATTTGTTACCTATTCCAAGAAATAAATCATTCAAATTTCTAAACCACTGACTGTAGGTTTATACTATAATTTTTTTAATTCTCATATAAGAAAATCGTCTAATGTAATGAGTTAGGTAATCTTATAGTCATTTTGATTGTCTCTATAGAACCTATATCCTAATGCGAAAATATAATAATACACTAAAATGGTGAGAATGCTTAAGAAATTGCGTTACAATGCTTTCACATATTTCTATATCTATTGAATTAGAAAAATATACTTGGTACATGCATTGATTCTAAATCTTTGTTGATAATTTTTAATTGCTTAATATTAGGAATTCGCAATTCTCAAAAGATTTCCACTAATTGATATCATCTTGAGTATTCTTTGCTCTATAAGTGTAACCTCAGTACTCGTATTTAAGTAATCTGATACTTAAGAAATGGAATGATTTAAAATTATTGTCACGGTGATGTTTTTTATCGGTATTATTATTTTTTTCATTAGTGCCTTAAATTTTTACAATATGCTTTTTTATTTCTTGATAAATGGCTTCTGAATTTGGATTGTTAAAATGAAAATTGTACCTAGCCGTTATTTTCAAAATTGAATAAGAAATTATTTTCCTACTTTATTTGGAAATTTTTAATACAATTTTTACCTTCTAACCTTTTGATCTATCTATTATTATATTCTATGAATTATTAGGCTAATGAATGCAGTTCGGCCGCGTCGAATGTTATTTCTTGCTGTTGATGGTGTTGCTCCGCGCGCAAAAATGAACCAACAGAGAAGTAGACGTTTCCGTGCAGCACAGGAAGCCCAAGAACTTCAA
Organism: Vaucheria bursata; assembly: GCA_032358265.1. Taxonomy (NCBI): domain Eukaryota; class Xanthophyceae; order Vaucheriales; family Vaucheriaceae; genus Vaucheria; species Vaucheria bursata. The sequence continues at coordinate 158,684 of JAULBW010026502.1, forward strand.
GAGGTTATGGAACGAACCCGAAAAGAAATGATCGAGTGAGTTTTTTAATGTTACTGCTTTAATAAGGTGTACCTATATAAAAGTCCAGAAATTACTCTATGCAATATAAATCAGTTCCAAAATACTAATCCCTAACCTTTACCATTTGCATGTGACTTTTTGGCAGGTAATCTTTATTTCAGTGGATTTTTATATAATTTGCTTACTTCTAAGGTCATATTTTACTGGGTATCAATTGTCATGAGCAATGCTTAGTGCTATCTAGATGTATTCGACTAAAGTAGATTCGGATATAATACATTTTTGGAATCACCGATTTAATGTCCGAAAATATAATCATGGACATATTATATTTTTTTCGTTCTTTGTCATGAGTGAAATTACTTTAACAGAAAATTCGTTACATCAGATGTTTGCTGTACATTCGGTTTGTATTTTTCTATGGGTCATTCGAACTGAATTGTCATTATGCCTGTATTCTGAGCTGCTAAATTGATGATATTACTTATGATTGTCTTCTTTCGTCTCTCAGTGTTTGTTTATGGTATCATATAAATGAAATATGAATTCAAGAAATAGGGAATAATACAATGTCGTTGTTGGGCTATCTATGCATAGTAGTAGAAAATTGTAGCAAGGATTATTTTTAATTCGTTGTTTTTTATCTAAAAAATTGTGTTAGGTATTTAATGAAGAATCGGTCATTAAACCTATTTCTTTGAAGATATCTGCCTAGTTGTCAACAAAAATTAGACTATAGGAACATATGCACCAAACTTATTTTGTTCATAAAAATGTTGAATTACCCTCCCTTTGCCAATAATCACTGGTGACATTTACATTTCATAGAGCCATCAGGCGGCAATATTTAGTGGTTTTACAATCAGATGCACGTATTCATTTGTTTGCACTTTTTTGCATAGGCTAGGATTACCAGTACCTCCTGCCCAAGGTCCAGCTTGGGATAGTAATGTAATCACCCCAGGAACACCATTCATGCATAAGCTTGGTATATATCTGCGATTCTACATTCAACACAGGTATTTTTCAACATAAATTGTATATTATATAGAGAGATTATTTGTGCATGTGCAGAAGTGTCATTTTTGGTTGAAAATTCAGAATTTGTCGCTAAACCAATAGAATGATTTCAAGAATGAAAAATTCAGTCAAAAGTATACCTTGGTAACCATTTAGCTCAGATGCAATTTTTTTCGATTCATTATTCTACAAAAATTTGATGAATATTTTTAATTAGAAAATCCATGCATTTGTACGATTTTTGTTGCCAGTGTCGCTACAAAGTATAGATGTAATCGGGTAATTCTAATTGTAGAAATATGTTATTTTTTTCATTATATTTTGTAAATACGCCATCTATATATGCATATGTACAATTTTTGGATATTAAAATTTGAATACTTTTCTTCTAAATTATTAATGGGCGCTTAATTTTGATTGTTTTTTATGATTTTATACACAGAATGAATACTAATAAAGCTTGGAAATCAATCAAAGTTATACTAAGTGATGCAAGCCAGCCAGGAGAGGGAGAGCATAAGGTAAAAATTTGTTTTATCGAGTTTTTAGCTGTATATTAGTGGTGTTTGGAATCCTAAATAAAAAATCATACATTTTCTTACAAAGTCAATAAATCAGTGAAGAAGTCAAAAATTATATGATGTTAGCATTACAAACTAGTTTTGGAACTTTTTTAAATACCATGAATATGCCCTACAAACTAAATTGTATGAAATATTGATACTAAAATTATACAGAATAATTTGCTTGGTGCCAAGATGGATATTACCATGAAGATGAAAAAGTTTTAATATATGTGAATCATACCAGTAGGTTCTGCACAGAGTTAAATTTTGCATAGAAGTATATATCCCTTCGTGATGTAAAAATTAGATGGTTTTCAACGGTAACAACTTGAAGTTGATGATCTCTTGATTTTTAATCAGTAAGCAATACATTGTTTTGAACTCCATTTTTTCGAGTAAGTATTCATTTTTAACAAGATTTATATAAAATATTATGCCATCTCATGCATTCTTGTGTAGATCATGCAGTATATTCGAAGACAGCGCACTCAACCAGGATATGATCCAAATCAACATCATATTTTACACGGGTTAGATGCAGATCTTATCATGTTGGGCCTCGCTACGCATGAGGCAAGGTTTACGATACTTAGAGAAGAGGTGGGCAATTTTTTATTGTAATTTTGTGTATAAAGCGGTTATCATGCATGTAGAAATACAATAATTTATCGTTATATTTAAATATCTGAAGCAAAACTTGGCACAAATGACTTTTTAACATTTATTTTTGTGATCACTTGTAATAAGCAAATTTGCTGTATCTGAATATTACTCTATATCCTGAATTTTCATTTATATTCATCTAGGCCAATAAAATATTCGACATTTTCAAAATTTTGGACCAGTTCAAAAAAATATTACTTGAAGTTTTTTCATGAGTCAACATTTTTGTAGGGCATGATTCAAATTGAATGGCTTACTGGTTGAGCTGAAACAATGAATTGATCACTGTTTATAGGTCAACTATATCACAATCGGTTGTATTGGCTGACTAGCTAGAACTAGTAACTTTACAGTTTCAAAGAAATCATTGGGGAAGTTGTATTCGAAAAGTAACTTCTGCCGGTTCAATCTGGCATAAATGATAGAACTTTCTGAGATTCAAAAATCTGTTAGTCTGTCTAATACAGTGTCCTGGGAGATTATATTCGAATAGTGCGTGCCCAATTCTGATTGATTAAAACCCATAGGGGTTGTATTAAAAAAAGATCTTGTATATGAATATATTTCACGAGCTTAGGACTAAATAATCTAAGCCATTCCAAACTATAGTAAATGACTATTTTAATATTTCTGAGTGGTTTATTTGTAGGTGTATTTTGGTCGAGCGGATGAAGAAATGAAAAAAACAGCAGCTGCAGCTCGTATAGCAATAGAAGATGCACTCAATGGAATCAACAACGACAATAATGATATGGACAATATGTCAATTATCACCGAAGAAAAACCTCTACAGATGCTTCATATATATGTTCTTCGAGAGTATCTACAGGTAATAATCAGAGTCAAATATACAAGAAATACACTTAAATTTCGTAGAGGGTAAAGTATAAGGGGATATTATACAGGAGAATCCCTGTAAATACATTGCACTGGTATTATGCTTTCGTAAATTTTCATTCGTATCAATAATAACAACTAGTGTGTCAGCCATTGCTTTGGCAGTCCACTTTGCATCCTTCCTATTGCTTAAATGCGATTTTTCGTGTTTACAGTTAAATACTAAGGGTTTTCATGTCACAACATTATTTGCACCCCGTAAACTGTAGGCTTCACTTTTTCATCACATTTGGGTGATATTAAGTGTTTTAAGGTAACATTGCAGCAGTTCTTAATTTGCTTTACTGTAATCAATCACAAGAATTTTATTCATTTGAATTTCCTCCTCTTCAATTTTATTTTAATCAAGAAAAATAGGGCTTGAACTTTTAATAACTTTAGATAGTTTTTTTTATCGCCCAAGGCCACCAAATTAATTCTATATCTGTGAAACTTATTACATGTAATAATTTGAAGTTGGAAATATGACTCTCTCGTTATTCGTTATAATGTACATTACTTTCTTCAAATTAGCTGGAGTTTGAAGGACTGAAACGCGTACTGCCTTTTCCATTTAATTTTGAGCGTATTGTGGACGATTTCGTTTTTCTCTGTTTTTTTGTGGGGAATGACTTTTTACCGCATCTCCCTTCACTTGATATTCGGGAAGGGGCTTTAGATTATTTGCAGAATGTATATAAAAGAATACTACCTGCCATTGGAGATTACTTAACTTACGATGGTGGAGAGGTGAGAAATTTGTACATGTATATGCATATATGCATTCTTTTCTTGTTACGAGTAGTTCATTATATGAAAGTAGAGAAAAGCTCACAGCTTTAACAGGCTCATGAACTGCTATATTTGTTAGATTTTAGGAGTAATTATACCAAAGCAAGAGAAAAAGATTTTTGGGTTTACAACAACGTAATGTTGTCCGTGAAAATTTAATTCGCATTATATTGTGGCGAGCCACCAAATTTGAAATTCAACCAGTTTTTTCTTATTGGTCCAGAGTTTAGTATTCACTTCAGGTTCTACAGTTCATGCTCAAAATATTCATGATTTATGCATAGCATAGATAATGAATGTCAAACAGAATTGAAGAATTTATAATATTGCTTTTCTATCGACTAATACTTTTTCTACCATTAGACATTCCCTCTGTGAAGGGCTATTTTACGGATTTATCTGTAAATGGCAATATTTCATATTAGTATCAGTGCCAGCATATCGATAGTTTCCTAATGCTATGCGACCCCAAAATATTTTATTGGAAAAACCTTTCAGGTTAGGGACAAGGTTAGTTAGCATTTAGAACAAAATTAAAAATAACAATTGGATCCGAAAGGTTTTTTCACCGAAATATATGGATTTGCATTAGGAATCTAGCATATTGGATTAATTAGCTTATGTAAAACTCTACTGGTATACCGTACCTATAATATCATTTCGATATTAATCTTTTTATTTAAGAAAAGCCAAATGGACAAAAAAATTAAAGTTTACAATGATGCTCGAATGTGAGTATTGTTCTAGAAGTATGCAGTTCATGTCCCATGAACTGATACCGTCGGTTACACCAAATCTATTGAGTTAGAGATCAATATTTACGAGTAAAAGGAGGTTGGTGGAGCACGATGCTATCAAATAATGTAAATACATGTGCGATGGTTGCTAGTGTAGTGGGTTACACTCTGTACTAGTCTACTTGAATATAAAAATATATATATATTGACATGGAGTATGGATAGTGTGATATCTAACATTTCTCAAGGCTATGCAATGCACCAAGTGGAATAAGAGCAATTTAAAAGTTTTTGATAATCTATTTCTAGCTACTGTGATAAAATTTTTTAAATTAATTGCTTTAAAAAATTACTGTAGGAATATTGTAGTAATGTGTGTATGATCGACTTAAGTTGATTGTAAAATGATCCACAGCAATCATTATTCATTGTCACACTTGAAAAATATGTGTGATTTATGTATGTGTATTGATGCATTATTCAATTATCTGATGTGGATTTTTTTGTATTCCCAATCTGATCGACTTAAGGTGAATTTACGTTGTGTAGCTAAAATAATGGCTGAAGTGGGGAGTATCGAAGATGAAGTTTTTAGAAGGAAAAAAGTTGCCGAGGAACGAGAAACTTCTCGCAACAAACATGTAAATACTATACAGTTTTCATACATGCATGCCATTTTTTGAAGATTTTATTCATATTTTGTTTGCTTTTCACTAGAAAACATACTGCATTTCTTTTTTTTCGTGTTAATATTACGTATTGTGGTCATTCAAGCTTTCAAATTTTGTCGGGTCGAATAATCAGCGCCATAGAACTATCAAAAATAGACAGCCTAATTTATTACCTGTAGCATATTTTAGAATATGCATTGAAAGAAAAGAAAATTTATCAACTTGACTATTTTATCGTTATTTTTTACCACTTTATGGAATAGCTTTCTAGTGGAATGATGCTTATCGTTTTTTAAGTTTATTCAAAACTGCTACTGAATTTATTCGTTATATCCGAAAATATGAAGCTGAACAAGTCATCATTTCATTTGTTCTTTTTTTACATATATTGAACTTTGGATACAAAAAATCTATCAGGAACGCCATAATAGTTAGTTGTATATGAAAATCTAAAGCAGATCTTGGCACAATATGACTTTTTAATTTATTTGTTGAAAGAAATTTTGTTATATCCAAGGTCACTATACTGTGTAAGTTCGATTTTTACCTTTTTTATGGTTTTTATTCCTATTTTCAGAGGAATGAAATTGCTAAGTATGGTGGTAAGGGGCGTTATGGGGCTGCATTTGTCCAAGAATCTGCAGTTGCTGTTGGTACAGTCAAAACTGGAAGATTCAAGGTAGCGCAGAAATTTCTCATCATATTTTAGTGAACTTTTTGTGCTAATACTAAAAATTTCTTCAAAAACTGCGAAAGTACGTTTTCTTCACCTTTGAAATTTTTTTAACTTGAAGTCTTATTTTCATTTTTAGGAACATTCTACAAATATGACATGGGCAACTTAGGTTTTAAATGATGTTTTTGTGCATTCTACTTTTTGTAAAATAGATATTAAAAATTTATGCATGAATACAAAATAAAAATTTTAAAATTCTTAAAATAAACAATCTCAACTTAGTATGCACATACGTATGAATGAAAAATAGCTGAATTCAGTGTTAATTTTTGAATTTATTTTCATATGCCATTTCTTAGCTAAGTTGAAACAGTGATGAAACAAAATTACTACCATGCTATAGTTGACCTTCACCGAAATTTAAAATTCGAATTACCAGTAATTGTTTTTGCTTACAAAACATGTTTATTATACTCTTATTGAAAGTTTGCAATGTTAAAGTACTTCTTAAAATGCATGATTTTTCATTTTTATTTTCGCTCTGAATATCTTTTCATAGAAAGTAATATCAGTTTAAAAAAGGCGTGTATGAGAATATGATCATTGCAGTATAGAGCATATTATATCGTTCTACTATCTAGTATACCACATAATAGTACACTGCGCTGGTCGTCTTGAACATGACTTATTATGAAAATAAGCATACATTTAGTATGCACATGTATCTCATCGAAATACACATTAAAATTTGTTAACTCGAAGAATAAATAGCTATTTGTGAACTTTATTAGGATGCCCACATGAAGGACACAGGGCCAGCATTTTCCATGGAAAGAAGCTCATATTCACTAAAACGATCTGTCGAAGATGCTTCCATTGAAACTGAAACAGCTTCCATTCAAGTTTCTCAAGATCTCACATCCAATCAAAAAGCAGCAGATCGAATTCGTGATAGACTCCGAAAAATCAGTCGTTCTGCAGCAACTTCTGATATCGGAGATGCGGTGACTCTGTTTGATAAAAGAGAGGCTATTAGAGAATTATCTCCTGCTATGGCTCTTGAGGCAAAGACGCAGTTGAATGAGCGTGTAAAGGAAAAAGCGAATATGCAAAATAATGCATACAGAAATTCAATTCAGGATAATGTAAGGCTATGGGAACAAGGCTGGAAGGAGAGATATTACTCCGATAAGTGTAAGGTAGTGTAATACTGATTATATGGCATGTAGTAGTCATAACTACTACATGCCATATAGCTACTTATAACCGACACCTTCCTCAATTGAGGAACTTCACTACTCCACTCGTCAAATAAAATAGTGCAATTTTTGCATTTGATTCTATAACATTTACTAGTATAGTTTCAGTTTTGTGACTCAAATCGTTGATTATTTGCTCAGATAATTACCTCCTATGCTCATAGACTTTGATTACCAACGATTAGGTTAATAGACTTTGTAGCTGTCTTCCGTATATCAGTTTCAATTGCTGATGAAGCAAATATAAATGGTTTGGCTATAGCTATTTTCTTCCTATGAATTTTATTCGAGGGTGGTTCGAAATAAATGTTGGAGGATTTTTTCACTGTTAGACCGAGTGTATTAAATCTTTAAGTATATATATGAATTTTAAAACTATTATTTATGTAGCCAAGGCTTATTTTAGTAAATGCATATAAATATGAATGATTCACAGACTTTTTTAGTTCCGATTTTCCTATAAATTATGTGGCTACAAGTGACATATCAGAACCTGTGTTTTTAAAGTATTTCTCAAAATTTGTCCCAAATTTAACTCAATCTATGTATGGTTTAATAGGTTTAGAAAAATTATTGCGAATCCTTGCTTTGTATCAACAGTTTTTTGTGGCTTCTATGCAGACTCAAATTTTATCTGTATCTTTAATTTCTGAAAGTTTTTGTTTCAATAACATGCAACACAATGGAATTTTTGTACATTAAAAAAAGAATGTTTGCTAATCGCAATGCATGCATAGTAGAAAACTGTTCTTAGAATAATTTTCTTACTGATATCACACAAAGCCTAAAGAATTTCTTCATCAGTTTGTTCATCAGTTGTCACCTCCTTTCCGATTCAACTTTATTTATCATTTAAATTACTTAATATTTTTTTGTATAGCTCGAGGATATTAAAGCTGGAGGTGGAAAACTACGTATTCAACAAGCATATGTAGAAGGTCTATGTTGGATTATGCGTTACTACTATCAGGTAAGCATATACTGCCATAATAACTGTTTTAGAATTATATTTTCTCCCATTGTAGAATGCTAACTAAATAAATTTTTTGGTACTTTCACGAAAAGGCAAAATTTAATTATTAAACCGATTTTTTTTGATAGTGTTAAAATAAGTACAGCTTAATCTGCACTCAGCAATGTCTCTAAATCGTTCAGAACAAAATGAAAAGTTATTCAGTATATATGCACAATTTGGCTTATTGTAGTCAATCATGCCTAGAACTGGTTTAAATCGATTAAATTTGTAAGAATTTGAACTTTGTTTAATCATGATCGAATTTTAAGCTTGATTAAGGTCTAATATTGCTTTTACATTAATGCATATATATCATGACACGTGGAATGTTGGTTCAAATAATATTTTTTATGCATGTTATTATTTTTTTAGGGCGTTTCTGATTGGACGTGGTATTATCCTTTTCACTATGCTCCATTTGCCAGTGATTTGCTCGAGTGTGATAAATTAGAAATAAAATTTTTGAATGGCAAACCGTTTCAGCCGATTGAACAGCTCATGGCTGTTTTACCCCCGGCCTCTGCTCATGCTTTACCTCCTCCTTGCAAGCCTCTTATGATCGAAAAAAGCTCCCCAATTATTGATTTTTATCCTGAAGAAGTAAGTTCTGCACTGCTGCTATTCGTATACAGTCGGTTTTCCATAATTAAATAATCCGCCAAATGATATTTTCTCTTATTTAATAGTTTGCTACCCCGCAGACCTTTTTTATGTAGATTGATATCTCTAATTCGATATATAGGATTGACTGTTAGTTTTTTATGTAACTGATGTGTCAGTTTATGGAACATCAACTGCATTTCTATACTTTGTAAACTCTGCTGTGGTATGTATAGTGTTATACAATAGAAAAGAATGTGCAAGTTTTGGTTCAGTTGATGCGTTAGTTTTCGATTTTCAGGCATCACCTTCAAGAATTTTTTATATAATTATGAAATATGTGCAGTCATTCAATATGCCTAACTAATGTTGATCTTAAGAGTTCGAATGCTACATTATTTCTTTAGTAATTTCTACTGATTTGAACGACATTGTGCTAATATGAGAAGTGCCAGTTTTTCTAGCTAAAGTTATACACTTATAAATAAGTGTATATAGATATATATAGACTTTTTATGAATTTATTCATTACAAATAACTGCTTTACTACAAAGTTGGTATGGAATAAAGCATATGCTATTGCAATTATTTTTAAGCAAAATCTCCTTAGAGAGCTATTTATATATATATGCATAAATGCGGGGTTCTAGAATACAGCAAGTTACTTCGGATACAATAATTTCTCTTGAAGCAAATCCGCCTAAAATGAATAATCCAAAAGTCATACTGTACCAAATTTAGATTTTCGAATAAAACAAATTTCAGATATATCGAAATAATTCAGTGGTCCCGCTGCATTAGTTGGTAAATTTTGTGTTGAAGTCTTTGCTCCTGCTGTAATAAATTGGAGAAATGTGTTCTTTTTGTTCAGGTGCCTTGTGATCCCAATGGAAGAGCTATGCCATGGCAGTGGGTCGTATTACTGCCTTTTATCAATGAAGCTAGGCTACTTGGAGCATTGCAACCACTCTACAGGTACTTCATAGGACTAATTCATTTTTTTAAAGTTTTTCTTTAAAACTTGCATTCATGAAATGCTTAAAGAACGAATTCGAATAAAAATGATATAGATTTTGCATTTTTCGAACGGTGCAGATGATATTGCTATTGATGCTGTCAACTCATTTCTTAACACGATTTTTTATGTATTGATTTCCAAAGGCACTGGTTCTTCTTAGCTCAAGTACTCATCATTATTTATCGCATTTTTTTGTTAAGTACTGGTTAAGCAATCAAAATATATATATATATATATATATATATCAATTTCCATACAGTATACATCGGATATGACGAATCTTTCATGTCCACAAATTAAAAAATTCATTATGTCCGATATTCACTTTCGTCGTATGCAATAATTTGCTGAAATAGATCTTTATTTATCCATAAAGTGATAAAATTAATTATAACGATAAACTTTTATTTAACCAATATTTTCAGTCAATTTACTGATGTGGAAATGCAGAGGAACAAGTTTGGCCCTTCTTACATATTTGCGCATGCGTCCACCGAATTCAGTAATCATATTCAATCGCTTTATTCGTCGGATAATGGAGCAGCTAAGTGGATTTCAGCTGAGGTAAATCAGGGATGGAGCGGCTCAATCTCCAGAATTAAGGTAGAGAAAGATTCATTCGTTCCCTCTAGTACTTTTGGTATGCTTCAATATATATGATTTTTAGTGTTTTTCTTGAAAGTTTATTGCTTACCCCTTGACTTTTAGTTTTATGAGTTGGTAACACAGTAAACCTCAGCAGTTCTTTGAATCTATCCGGACCACTTAATTAATTGTTTTTATCCCGATATATGAAGCTGAACTTGGTACAATATGGCTTTTTTGTTTATTTGCTACAAGGAAAATGCTTTTATCTAAATATTCAAATAATTCCGATACAACTTATGGGGATTATAATTGAATTGTTCCAAGCTACTGTTCGAAAATAACCTCTACTGAACATTAAGTTTGGTTATCAACCTGAGGCGTTAGATAAATTTATAATTAAGTAGTTTTTTTATATCATTGAAGTCAAATAAAACCCTAAGAGAGAACTATTCGATTAAAACTTTCTCAGGGTTGTGTTTGGGGAAAGGGAATAGCAAGTTTAAAGAAATTATATCCCTGACTAGGAACCATCCAGGGTATGCTACATTTTCATCGCCATAGAAAAAGTATATGATATGAATGTATAGTTTTTCTTTGTATATGTACACAGATTTTGGATGCTGTTACGCCTCTTGGACAGCGCCTAATTGCACCAGAAAAGCCAGTTGGAGTACTCAAAGGAGTTCTGGTAAATACACATTGTGTCATTTTAGTAATATTTAATCTCTACATGCATTGAAAATAGTATCGAAACGTACTATTGGAACAATTTTCTAATATATCAAAAGATTGAATTACATTATCCTTCTAATATTTTATCAGGAATTGATTACTGTTTTGTTATCCTATATATTTTTCAATATGGTGCGTGCAATATAGTTTTGTTGGTATTCAATCATAAGTAAACTTCAGATATAACAAATTTGCTGGGACTACCGAATTCATTTGTTATCTCTGAAATTCATTAAATCCGGAAGCTGCATGCGGCACAATATGGCTTTTTCGTTTACTCGTTCTAAAATGAAAAGAAGTCCATTTAAAAAGAAATTTTTTATATCTGAAGTTTGCTGTGCTTCAAAGAATTTGAAATGCATTTCTATTTAACTATACAGGAAAATCAGGTTGTATGCGCAGAATATGAAATGCCACCTCAAGATTCTCACATTTGCAAGCTTTTACCTGGAGCTATTTTACCCACGCCGCAACTGGCTAGCAATGTTTTTATTAAGAAATGTGTCCGATTAAGTAGGGATCTAAACATTGCGGAACTAGGCTTAGGGCCTTTGCCGAAACCTGAAGAAAGCCGCTACAATCCGAGTTATGGGACGCTTCGAGGGGTTCTCGTTAGGCCACAAACAGCCCCATTTGTGAGGCATCCACCCATTCAAACCCCATTTGATTCCCCTTTCCAGGGTACTTCCTATATGCAGAATAGTAGTTTCGCTCGAGTGCAGCAAGAATTAAGGGGGTGGCAGGGGGGTTTTACTCCCCCCTTGCAGGAAAGGTATGGTCCTCCTCAGTATCCCCCACAATTTGATTCGGAATACAGGTCTTTTGGGCCGAATGAGTACCAAAATAATAGTTTTCCCCCTCAATATCCCGGGTTTAATCCGCGACCCCCTCCATTTGGGAGGGGCAACTATAGAGGACGCGGAGATTCACTCCTTCATAGAGGGGGTAGAGGAAGGGAGTTTGAATACTCACGAGGAGAAGAAACAGTTTATGCTGGGTCTCGAGATAGGGGGATGCAAGCTCATGGCCAGATGCAAGATAGGGGGAATAGGAGGGCACAAAGTCATAGCATGGCGGAAAATCCCAGTTGGACAGACGGTCATATTAGGGCACAGTGGGGAGGTCAACATCCTCCAGCCCCTAGACAGTCTACTCAAAGGTACACTGTCCCGCCTTCCAGGCCTGTTATGATGCCCACTATGGATTCACTACGTGACCGACTTGCCAACACTTTGCAAAGAGACGGCAAAGTGGAACGTAGGAATGGAAATGCTTCTATCCCGTTCCCAAATCATGGAGCCAATAATCATTATGGACAATATTAATGTGAAAAGTACAGTTTCTACTGGCATTTGTTCTATAAATTTTATGGCTTTCCCTTCGTGATAAACTTTTCTTCAAATTTTCATTGTAAAAATAGCATGTTACATACAATATATACGAAATCAATCTATGATTTAAGATAATTTATTTATATTACATTGTTTTTCATAGTCTTTTCCACTTTTTATGTGGTTTTCGCTAATTTTTTAAATAGTTTTTGTTTGAAAAATTGAAAAAAATACATTGAGTAATTTAGCTTGGATTTTCAATCGTTTTTTACAAAATATAGAAAGATCGAATTTACTCTATGAGTTATGTATAATTGCTGTGCAATATGAGAGCCATCTTTCTTTATATGTCTTAATCAAATCTATCAACATGTTCTGGGACTATATCAGTATTGCACAAGTGTGAAAGAAAATGAAAAAATCAACTTTAGGGAAAAGTTGCGCGTATGCATCAATATATTAGTTATAATTTCATATGCATCAAGCAGAGCTATCAGGAAATAATGCAGGTGCAAATTATTTAAAGGTTAATAGCGTTTTTGCAAATAATTTAGTCACACAATAATTCAGTCCAGTACTAGCTCTAAGATTTATGTGCGTACATTGCATCCCATAAATAGATGCATAATTCTCTATTGTGACATTGCTTTCCTTTGACATTAAAACTGTCTGCTAGTTTTACATCAACTATGGTATAAATATGTCGCCAAAAGGCTAGAACAGGCTAACTATAAATTTTGAAGGGGGTTACCTTGCTGTTCATTCATTGCTGAAACAAGCTTAGAAATATAATAAGTCTTTGATTACAATGTGCTAATTGACCATGGCCTATAATTTTCTTCCAGTCATAACTACAATGTACTTGAGTAACTGTTCATTTTCAGAAAGAATTGAATATATCCTACAATAAGTGTATTTGAATTCAAATAACTCCAAAAGACCAAGAAAGTCTGGTCTACTTTTAGAAATTTGTTGGAGCATTTTATATTGAGTGCAACTTGTTAACAAAAAACATAAACAGTTTAATGAGTATTTAAAATTATTTATATGAATGCAATAAGCAAAAGGAAAGCAAACCAAACGATAATCAGTTTATGAATATATTAGTAGCCACAATTGTGTTGCTGGAAGTAAATATACTTCACAGCAACACAGAAGTTATAATCCTAACCTGTCACCACAGCCTGATGTGTTGAACATTGATTCGCTTCAAAAAATTTTGTATAATTCTACAGCTATATATTGAGATTAACCCTTTAAGGAGATTGTTTCAAATTAACCAATTATGGGGTTCATTCCTAACAATTACCCTTTAAGATTACAATTTGAATACAAAACTCTTGCTTATATTGACAGTGTTTTGTCTAATAACTAGTGTCATGAAGCCTAGATAAATTCTATCCATTTCAAAATGAAAAGTTACTTGTGAATCAATAGTTCCTTGCCACATGGTTAGCATCACAGTAACTGAATATTTCTATCATTATTTAAATTTTATCTTTCAATTCCCTATTGGTTGCTCATACAATTGTGGGAAAAACTTATAAAATTCATTCAAAAAAGCATGTCAGTTTTTCAGCAATACGATAATATCATTTATTATATTTCAAACTTTTTTGCCAATTTCTTTACTCTAGACAATGCAGATAATATCCCCAATTTTCTTTCTAATAAACTAACATGACCTTCAGCAGTGCTTGTTAAACTTTATTACAAGTCTCAATGTAAACTGACTGACGCAGGCTCACCATCCACCAATGAACATGTTAATGACCATACCTGCAGCATTTACCCACTCTTGTGCACAGTAGTAAAGCTTATTAAACACATTTATAGACTTTTTGTTTGAATGAAGTTGTAATTCTGTTGCCTGATTTTATTCATTTATTAAAAATGACCTTATTGCTATGTTCAAAGAGTTGTAGATGCACTCTACCCTACCAGAACCAAGTTGTATCTTAACTGCCTTATCTTGAAAATTTTCATTTTTTAGGAAAATATCACTAATTCAGTACATCAACCAAAATGCTTGTAGATAGACTGCATTCAAAACATCAAGCTTTCAGTCAAAATACTTTCTCCAAACATGCTATGCTACAGGATCTACATGTCTATTATATTTCTTTATAAAAAGCAAAGTTCTAAAATATGATACTGTGCAAAATCCTTCAGATGGTTTAAAATAAAGTAGCTGCAGTATAAACTATATTAAAAAAATATATTTGTACAGGTTTGACTGTCACAGTTTACTAGAAACTGTTTTATACTCTAAGGCTCAATCTTCCTCAAAAATTAAGTGGCTTTGATAGTAAAAGTTTTAAAACAAAAAATACCATTTAACAAATTAATCAGCTCTAGTCAAAATAATCTAATGGCTATGGGACAAGTTTTATTTTATTAGCTAGAAGCAATGCTTGATTTCTTTGGCCATTACTGAACCTTAAAATTGGTGCGCTGCAAACTTTAATCAAAGTTTGCTGTGCTGTCTTGCCAGTACAGAAGAATACATTAAAATACAGTAAAAAAAACAACATTTATCTTTTATCAGACATTACATGATCAACATGTAAGCACTTTTGGGAGCTTCAGTTGAAATGCTCTACTCAAAATCTAACTGATATGTTCTAAAAGTATTAAAGTTCAATGCTTAGAATTAATTTAAAGATACATCTAGGTCCCAACTGTAATTTTTAATGGAGAGTATTAATTGTTTCAATCCAAATCTTGCACAACTAGATGTCTGTTCTATCACCAAAATAGTCTTTTTCTTGGTAGCTGGAGTAGTTGTACAAGATGTTGCTCTATTTACTGCCAATGCGTTACCTCTAAACAAAAAAGACATTAATCTAATCTATTATGATTGGTGAATTTACATAATTTGACTTAAAGCATTGTTGTTCTGTCTAATATGACATTTTGTCATACTTTATACTGAAACTTGAAATAGAAAGCTGGATGCACCAAAGCAGATGTACATGTGGCTTGACATGTAACTACATACTTCTTAATCAATGCCATACTGCTTAAAATAACTTTTGCTAATGATTTAATTTCTATTTTAACATCAGCTTTCTTTTCAGCTGTCAAGATAATTTTTTGTCACTTTACCCTTAAACTCCATTTTGCTTCTCTCAAGCTGAAAATCTACACCATAGAATTGGTAAAGTTTTATGCATGTCTAAAGTACAGCAGAGTGGCTCACTTGACCCTCCACTTTATTCACCTATTGTGTTCACTTTGAATCAATACACAGTTTAAGTAGTATGGAAAGAAAGAAGGGAAGATGTCTGTTAGGAATTAACTCCCTTAGGGATTAATTCTATTTTTCTAGCTGCAGTTAGTTTTTATATATGACGTTCCAAGTAAGTTGGCTGCACAGATTCCAATTGGGTTATATATTTTATTTCACTGATAGAGTTATCTCACTTCTATCAAAACAATTAGTGGATGATAAATACGTATATTTCTGTCACTGTTTCTTGTATTCTGTTGAGTTTCATGTTCCAAACAGGATGAGCATTGCAAAAGTAACACTCTACAAGAACTAGATTCACAGAGTGCTATCAACTACTGTAATATACTTTGATGAATCAGTAGTAATAATTACACTAGAAAGAGGCTGAGCACAATGGTGCCTGATGCATGAAAACTTCTCCAATGCGTGCAATGATGCCATGAAAGACTAGCTCATATGTGCCGGTAAAAGCAATGTCATTGACATGGATAGCCATCATAGTACAACCAGCAAAAATGTCACCAGTACATATATCTAAGTTGGTACTGCTAGCTGTAAAAGGCAGTATTGACTAATGCCTTGCGCAAGGTTTCATTCCATACACAGGCTTGTTTCAGAGTGTAATAACACTGGCTAGTAAATATACCAAATTTCTCATAGATTCATGGAGATTTAATGGATCTGGAGGTGGTGTTAGGTACAACTGATTTTCAGATATCTTGCCTTAGAGAAGAGTAGTCTCCACATCAATAGTACATATTTCCTATTGGTTATAGACAGCAAAGACTATCAAAAACCGAATGGACATAATGAACGCAGTAGGTGTGTATGATCATCAAAACTGTGAAGCTGAAGATACCCAAGTACATAACAGACCTTGTGTTTAAAAATTGCGCTGTTTGCATTACATTAAATCTTAAAAGTGTCTAGCATTGAAAAGTTTTCAGGAAGAAGGGACACAAGATTGCTTATGATTCTTCTCAAGGCTTTGTTTCTCCTCAAGAATTATATCATATTAATGGTGAGTACTGGTTTTACCATCCACTCTCAAGCTGCATGAAAGTGAGTTGGTTTGCAATTGATACAGAGGTAGCCAAGAGGCTTAGTGATGCAAAGAAGTGCCAAAAGAATATTAACTAGAATCAGACTCATAAAGAGTGTCATTTTTCTTAATGATCTAGCTCTGAATAACCCAATGATAGGGTCAAAACTTGGGGATAAGTTGACATACAAAATCTATATTAGCAATAAGAATTGCAGGTAGAGTAACCTTTAGATTGTTAATAAACATTACATGCCTACTGGTGTCAACCCGATTGGTTTGAAGTTTCAGGATGAAACATGTGTCATCCGCATGATCTAGAGAAAGACCAAGAAATGCATCTCTCCTGAAGTTGAACTTAATTTTTTTCCTAGTTCTGTTTTTTTTTAACAAAAGTAAGTGCTTTGCAACCAAAATTACAAAAAGGAAAATAATCAGAGTAACTATCATGTCAAAGAAAGTAGAGAGGTACTAATTTATTGGCAGAAATTGATGTGCGGTTCAGAATATGAACAGTATTTTGAATGCATAATCCCAGAAGTGATTAGGTAGTCAGACTCACTCATTGTATAGGAAGTGATATTGGTCAAGGTAACAAATAGCATTCAGCAATATCATTTTGTTGATTGGTATAAAAACCAGATAGCCCAGTATCATTGGAGACAAAAATATTCAAACCTCATCAGAAAAACTCCCTGGCATTGTCCGTGGAGAACAAAAGTACAGTTTTATGCTTTCATTAGAGTAATAAAAGTATATGTGGTATCCAGAGACTTATGCTTGTACCATAGTAGACAAGATAATGGTGTATATAATCATCTATGCAATATATCACATAGTATATTCACCAAGAGTATGGTAACATCTTTCTCATAGAATCAAGGTAAAATCGTTCACCCTTAGTAGCAAAGTGCATGTGAGATGCCTTCTTGTAGGGAAGGTAATTACTTTTTATTCAGCTAGCATTTTTCACAGTTAATAATCTCTGAATTATCAAATGTGATAGGGATAATAAAGTCATCATGCAAGACACACAAATACTTAAAACTCATAAGTCCTAATACACAGTGCCAATATATGGCTTGGTTCAAAATGATTACTAAAGCAGCAGTGTACCCTGTACAGGGAAAAGTTTGTATAAGGGCAAGATTATTTTCAACTACAGAGACAACACTTGGGAGTTTTGCTCTAAAACAAGGTTGCCTGATGAGAGATTAATCTTATCCCACCATGAAGAATAAATGATATTGAAAGGAGATTAATTGTGGGACCAGGAACTAAATGTATATCTGTAAGAGTAAGAGTTGTGACTAGACCAGCACTAGTCAATGCTACAGTTTTAATTATTGTGCTAAATGTACAAAAACAAATCAGATAGTAAATTTAAAGTACAATAGTAATACATGCAAACAATAATAACAAATTATATTCTTTATTAGTCAAACTAAGGCAAAGATATCAAATAACAAGTTACTTAGCAAGATAACTTAATTCATAACAGTTTCTGACAAAATATTGGCAGTACACAAGCCAGAACTTTAGACAGTACCCACTCCTCCCTTCTGCAACAGCTATGAACATTGTATCTGGCTTTCAATCCAAAACTGCATCATTGTTAGTGGTTATCCATTCTATCCTATTCTTGGTCAAGATGCAACTTTAATGCTGTCAATATACATGGAATCTAAATGTTGCTCATCAGGAAGCCCTGTAAAGCCATGAGATCTAACAGTCACTTAATACAGCTAGGATTTAGGCATTTTTTGTTTTGATCTTTCAATTGTCTACATGCTGCAGCAGTCCAAGATTACAATGCAGCATCACACAGGCTTCTGCGCCATCGCTCTGCCAGGATGTTTATGTATTACTGCTACAAATCCTATTTTAGATTGTAGTCCATGACCTGCTGTATTCCATCTACATCCATCTTCATTCATATCTTACTTCAGACCTATCTTATCTGTATATCCGTGATTAATCCAGGATCTGTTCTACAATTCAACAGTTCATTTCATAAAGTTTCTTTACCAATATTTCTGATCTATTTGCAATTACAATATTTCATTACCAACCAAGATGGAAATATTCTCTTGGTTTCCAGGAAACCCCCCCCCCAATTTTGAAGAGACTCTCTAAAATTCTACAAATTTTTATGTGTTTTGCTTTCCATCTCCACTTCTCAACTTTTCTGCTTCTCCCATAGAAGTATGCTTCCATGGTAGCATGCTCCCATAGCGTGTGATAAGTAGCAGTCCCATGTTTTAATTATATTCTTATTTTCTATTTTTTTCTTTCTGTTGCCTCACACTGTGATCCAATCACAGTGTGTTGTATACTTTTATTTTACATTTTTTTCTCTCTAGCCCAGCATGAGAAGAAACTAGTAGAATACTCTTTCATCTGTAAAACCAGTTGTTATTCCATCCTACCATTTAAGAATATTTGGGTGGCACCACTGTCCAAATTCATAGTTTTACTGAGAAATAGACTGATAGAGCCATAAGCTGATTAACCATAAAGTGTAATCTAGTTCAAGGAATGCCAGTCTATTGCAATAACATTTCAATGTCACAATCCAGAGCTATCCAGAATAGGATTGCAAGGAATAGCATATATTCTTTTGAGAAAGTATGCACAAAATGTAGCTTGGCCTTATTTTTAGGCGAATTCCAGGGTCAAGGTCGATAAACTTCGTTCATAGTAAGCAGAGAATAATGAAAATGCGATCCAAATTCACAGAAAAAGACCTACAGTGCTCTATTCGAATACATAATTTAATCATGTTCTAAGTTGGTAGATCGCAACTACAGATTTTTGTCAGTCGCCAGTTTACCAGTGCTTTTGAAACTTTTTTGGAGAAAATTCTAATTCGACTTTTAAAAATCCATATGGATTAATACGAACCAATCACAACTTTTATAGCAATGTGAAGAATGTTAGGTCCTATTGCAACAAGATATAGTAGACAAACTCCGAAAAAAGTCGGTAACTATAAAACTTCACGAAAACATATGGTCTGGTTTGGTTTCTCATCGTCCGTGCTTACCTTGCTCACCTCGAGAAAATGGAAAGGCGTCGTGAGCTTTCAATCATATTGCTTATTCTTGTATCCATCGTTTCCATTTCGTTGAGCAATTATATTGATGGCGAATGTGTAGATGAAGCAGACTTAAGTTCAGCCACAGATTACTTTCCCGATAAAGTCGAAGCAAAGTATTCTACATTATTCAGCGTTGAATATTTTAATTCTTATAAAGTTGTAAGTTGTCTGAGCGCCGGTACTAAATATTATCTATATCAATGCGGGACTGAGATTCCGACGGATATCGAGGATGGCGCAATTGCGATATCTGTTCCGGTTACGTCAATTGCTCTTGGGGACACCACATTCATCCCTCGAATTGAACAGATCGGCGAACGATTAGCGATTAAAGCTTACACGGGTGCTACGGATTACATATCTTCACCTTGCATCAACCAACTCTTAGACGAAGGCTTAATCGTTGAGGCCTATATCGAAAATGGAAATTGCTACAGTGAAGTGGACAACTTAGCTTTAGCCGATGCAGAAGTTGCCGTCACATTCGCACTTGATCCGTACACATGTAGCTACAATACCACATCAGATCCTATATTTAATGTCGTGATAGTCGATGACTTGCACGAGGAAAGCTCATTAGCAATCGCTGAATGGATAAAATATTTCTCAGTTTTCTTTAATAAGGAAGCAGAGGCGAATTTGGTATTTCAGGGAATCGATGACAGGTAAGAAGATAGATGACATTACACCTCTCACATCAATGATAGATTTTTTTGTTTACTTACTCAGCAATTCAATACTGAAGAAATAGCTCATCTGAGTCTTAGCACTATTTTTAATTTTGATAATGTAGCTTTATTTTTCAGTGAATGGCTGTAATAAATAGCAGTCAATTAAAAATAACAATTTTACCACAGTAAATTTTTGAACTTTTATAAATATGGCCAGGTACACATGTACTTCTCAAAATGCTGCAACATGTGCTGCAGTTATCGCGTCTCCGAACGTGTCGTGGTCGCCAATTTGGCTGTCAGATTATGGATGGGGAAATAACAAGGCTGATACTTATTATGATATAGCAATATCCGCTGCTGGTGGAAACTTGATTTTATGCGCTTCGGGCTCATTTTCATCATGTGAGAGCGTCAAAAATTAAAAATCCATTACAATTTGGCACAACTCGCCATCACTTATCTATGAATATTAGATGTTAGCATCATAATTTTTTCAAATTATCCACAAAGATTATTAGAGCAAAAGAATTGACCAGAATATTTTAATTTTTTGCATTTCGATTGGTAGCTATCTCAAAATAAATGAAGGACGTGAAAGTCATATTTAATTTCTGATAAAACCCCAAATATCACAACTTAACTAACATTTCAAGTATAAGTTAATTAAAAAGCATGGTAGCATTAGAATTCCCTCAGTGTATTTGGAAAAATTATGGGAAGTATATTTCATGATGCTCTTTTTATAAATTGTTCCATGTGTGCAGAAAATATCCATTGAAAATCTTGTCTTTTTCCATAAAAATATTTAGAGAAATTTTATCGTTTATTTAATGAAAAACATCTATTTTTAAACTGCATATTTTTAAATACATACGCATTGTAAAATTTATGCAGCATATGGTTTAGAGTATATGACCAATGAAGAATTCTTGGCATGCAACCAAAATGCTGACGTATGTATATTTGCATTTGATATTAGCACTGCTTATTCCGACCCTGATGTAAAGGCAATGCTCGACCAATTAAACTGCTTTACTAACGGCCAGGTCTTTGATAACCAGCGTAACGGGCCTTACGATTGGTTTGAAAGTCGTTACGGTAATCCGGATGTGTTACTCGAAGATTTAATTATGACCATTCACGATGAAAATACTCTGTACGGCATTGGTTATCACGACCGAGTTTGGCTGAGAAATCACATTGATAACGAAGTTTCGGCTTATGATGGTATCTGTGCAGATGTGTCAGTTGCTACTGGTAGTCTAGCAAATGAATGCATAGATGTCGTGATTACCGAATGTTCTGCAGAAGTTAATAGTGAATGCACTGATGAGCCCTGTGCGGCAAATACTAATGACTCTTTGAAGGCATTGCTTTTTTCGCTCTTAGCAATCTTCTTAGTTTTTGGAGCTAATATGTAATTGTTTTGTCTATTATCATTTGTATACTTTGTTGTCTTTCTATGTCGTAAGATGCATATACTGATGAACTTTCTAACGAAGTACTAATATGTTCGTAAACTATTCAGATAACATGAATATTATCAGTTAAGTCAATATTGGTCATTGTTAGGTACGCTTGGCTTAGATGCAGTTGGTCAGAGCTTGTGTGTAAAACATGAGATATTATTTTTTTCTGCATAGATGAATTTTTCCATATTAAATGCTGTTCCATTGAAGGAAAAAAAGAAAATATATAGCGAGAACAAGTGTACCTTTTTCACCTTCAGGCAATATGAAGACCAGCCATTTTCTTTAATTTTGTTAGAAGCAAAGGGTAAATTCTTTAGATTTCAGCATGAATAAATGTGCACAAACCTTGATAAACGATAATGTTGGTTCATATTATATGAACATTTTGCAAGACAGTACTCCTATTTTTTATAACCTACGGTACAAAAGGAACCTATTTAAATTATGGAGCCTCCTCCCTCTAGTATACTTTTTTTTACAAATCAAATTTTTATTATAATGAAAGCCATATACATTTTTTCCATGCTTTTTAGTGTTAATGCTTACGTTAGTGTTAGAGAAAATATGTGTTATTAACACTAATTTACACCTGTTTTTATTTTCAACTATGAACACCAATTCCTACATGATTTTCACCATTTCTGAATGGGATTGTTGAATGCAAAAAAAAATTTAACACGATTGCTTCCTTGTCAAATAATTTCATACACTTTTTCGCTTTGCTGAAATTAGCGTTAATTCCGTAAAGTGTTAAAACGATGTATACAGTTGTGAAGAGACATAAAAAACAGGATCGCTAATAGACTGCAAACAGCTAAATCAAGGAATAAGTGCATTATCACTTTAATATCTACGGCAACTCCGAGTACTTTGAAACTATTTGAAACATGACTCAATCTACCTATAAGGGACTATACAGTAGTTTCAATACAAAAATAATATTACTCTTATTTATCCTAAAAATCAACAGATGTCATGTTCCAAGTTTTCAAGTTTTGAATTGCATTGGTACTCATTTGCAGAATATTACGCCATGGTGTTGAAATTGAAACTCAGCAACTTGAGAAATGCTGAAAACTAAGAAAATTTTGAATAGAACAACATTCGTCTAGTTCAACACTTCCAGAACTCTACAGTTTTAAATTCATTAGCCCTTAATCAAGAATTGCTCCTGTTGATGCGAATACAGCAGTATTGTGTAGAAATTGAATGCAATTAAATATTTATCATAGTATCCTATATTATGAATAATATTATATAAAAATTTTTATGCCCCATAGGTCTTGTCACTATTTCTACTAAAATAGGTATATTTTAAGAGCACACTAAGTTAAAAAATATACATGGATTCCATCATATGCCCAAAGTTTTTATTAGCAAAACAAGACACTTTAATTTAAAGAAAAAGAATTTAGCAAGTTTTTTTGTAAAAACTGAAAATCTTTTTGGGCGAGGGGTTGATACATTCTTGTCCTCAATAGTAAAAAATGTTGATGTAGAGGGAGGGAGGTAAAAGATTTAGCTGTGCCAAAAGAAGATAGAAAATAGAAATGTTTGGCAGCCAAAACCTTCCAAATGCTTTACATGCGGAAAAATATGGCAAGAGACTGTAGTAATTTTGTTTTTAGAATTATTTGTTCTGGGCTATTTTATTCATAACTCGGGTAATCTTTGGCTCCAGTTATGTAGATTGATGTGTCTAAATAGTAATATTTTCAATTAATAGATAATATCAGGGATTTCAGAATGTTTCATTCAAATAACTGGCTGGGAAAGTGAAATTGGATAGAGAGGCCAATAAATGGACAAAATTAAATCTGAAGTATTTTCATAGAGCTTCATCAACAAAACTAGTTGTTTCCGCCATTTTCAGCAAACCACGTTATTCTAGCTCTTGGAGGTGCAAAAGATTTGAAAGTTTTGTTAAAATTAATTTTCTTTGCTTCATTGTCAACTTAATATCTGAATACATGTACATTTTGCATTCAAATAAATATTGGGCTCCATATTTAAGAAGTGTGGCCATTTCTTAAATGTAGGGCACACAATAGTGTTCACGAGCAGTTTACTGCATTAGGACAAATATTTGCACTAAGTGTAGAAAAATGATAAAAAAACAGAGCATAAAATTTGAATTATGTAATTTCGACATTAACTACATATTTTATAGGTTTATAACAGTGTACAACTATAATATTGCCATAAACTTATATTTTTATATATCTTGTACATTTAATAATATTAACTATGCCAACATTTTCTAAATGCTCACATTGTTTATGAATGTTTCAAATAAGTCAATGAAAATCCATTTCGAACTAATTTAAGAACTTATCATTAACAAGAATTTAAGGTTTTAATGTTTGCAATAACTTCAAGAACAAGATAGAAAAAACCAATGTATTAATTAACGGAAAAACTTTGGGAATCAAATTTCAAACAATCGAAGTGCAGGATTATTTCCTATCAAAAGAACTTTATTCCCTTAAATTATCCCACTACTCAAATTTGATCGCCTACTCATCAGTAAAATTTCTGTATACAAATCCAGTATCCCCGAAATCCATCGCAATCGGCAGTATCCGATTATAGCCGCTTGCATGATTATTGAGAATAAGCAAGCAACAGGCTAATTTCTTTCATTTGCTGGTCTATTTTGACCTTTTGTTTCAACTTGCGGAGGAAATTGCATATATTGAGATGATCCAAAATTGTTCATACTCGATTCATCTAGGCCAAAAAAATTTGAATTTACATTATTCCACTGAAAGCCAAAGTTTCTGTCAAAATCTTGTTGTGAAATTGGCATGCTCGGACAGTAGGGATTAAAAATAGTCAGCGGAACAGCAGAAGGGTTTAGGTCGACTAAATTTGGTGTTTGATGACTTTTCTGAGATTCTCGCACGATATTTGGGTGGTGTACTGAGGATGTTTGTGTACCGTCTAGTGATGAATTTGGTGACCTTTCATCAGGCTGCGTTCCATAACAATCACTGTCAGTGACAATAGAATGACAACCATTAAATTGCGGATTCTCGCAGTCTATCATCTGCAAAATACAAGTAATGAAATGAGTCAGTATACTCGTACAATTTTTTACTCTCTATGAAACTTATGTAAGCTACAATTTTTTACGAGAATGTCAAAATTTAATATACTTCCCCTCCTCCCCAATCTAGACATGTAGCAAACTTAGTAGAATTATCTCTAATTTTAAACAGTTTATGTCAGATAAAATAATTTGTTGAAAACACCATATAAATTTATTATATCCGGAGCTGAACTTAGCACATGACTTTTTTGCTCGTTTGCTGCAATTGCAAATTAATCGTTATTGAAAATTCTTTCCATACATATTCAGTATCCCTAGTTTATTATATTACATGTACCGAGAATTTTTCAAAATAAGCTTTAATATATTACCTGTAATGTACCGACAAAATTAGCCGTATCAGATCTATCCGACACTAATGGAAAAACTCGAAGGTTTCTCAAGAAATGTTTCTTTGTCGGGTGTCGTAAACATGCGCTTGCCTCTCTATTGTCAGCCACAGCATCAAGGACTTCGTCTAGTATGTGTTTACCCGATTGCTGTTTCACATCGGCAGAATAACTGTATTGTTGTTGCATGTTTGAATTGAAATGCACTGCATTCAGAGAACTCACATCATTGATCCTAGAATCTGGAATAAAAAATAAAAATTTGACCTGTTATTAAGTAGTGACTTTTTCAAAATTCTTATCCAATTAAGTATGAAAATTTGCGAAGCATATAAATTTATAAAATCAGTACTAAAGACGACTAAAATAAGGGCATATATTAACCTAAAATAGGTTTGATTTAGTATATGAAAATGCGGATTATTACAAAGTTAAAGCATTTTTTAAACTTCTTAAATTATTATGTAGTTAGTTAAAATTAGCGATAATTTACAAAACTTAGCAAATATATCCAAAAATACCAAAATCAGAAGTGAACGATAAAAAATAGTTTTAATAGATAAGTTCTATAGCAAGTAAGCATAATATGTCTGAAGACTTACAATCAGTTATTATTTCTACAAACATTAATTTTCAGATATGCTTTACATACAGAGGATGATACGCCTAAAGCTCATTTATGCCGTTATAATAAATATGCATCAGAATCTAAATGTGCGTACATTTCACGAGTAGATATGCCAAAAATTAGTTGGATTTTATATCAGGTTGAGCTCAACATATTGATCAAAAGTACTTGATCCTTTACTAACGATTGCAAACTTAGAACAAAAAAAGGAAATTATGGACTATAAACTAATTATTTCGATAGTACGAAAAATATTCTACAATAAAGATTTATGGAGAACAAGCAAGATATTGAAAATCAAAATTACAATTGAAGAAACAGTACAAATTCAAATATTTAGGATTACTTTCGTCTTAACATGTAAGTATTTAATCACTTTAAGTCATGTTGAAATGATTTAGCAATTCTAATAGAGTTAATAATCGATAAACTGACACAATTAGTTACACCAAAAATTATCAATTGAATATATCGGACTAGAGATGTCAATATGCACCAGTGAAGGAACATCCATGGAGCATAAAGCTATCAAATAATAGAATGTCATAAAGCAGACGGTCAA
Organism: Vaucheria bursata; assembly: GCA_032358265.1. Lineage (NCBI taxonomy): Eukaryota > Xanthophyceae > Vaucheriales > Vaucheriaceae > Vaucheria > Vaucheria bursata. The sequence goes on from JAULBW010026502.1 coordinate 185,403, forward strand.
TATATAGAATATTGGCTGTAATTTTGAATCTACCTTTCAGGGCGTCCATAAACAGGGCAGTATCAAATGTCATGTGAAGCTTTTTAATTTTATTCTGCTTGGTGAATGTAGCTTTCAACATTCCATCTAAAAAAAATGAAAGATAATACTATCAATTTTTGAATGAAAATAAATGTATATTATAGCTTCTATTATAGTATTGTTGCGAAATAAAGGTGCATGATCAATAACTGTACCTTAACAGAAATATCCTCGAAAACAGAACACGAAATGTATATGCATGTAAAAACGTATTTTAGTGTAATCCCTACAAAAAATTAGTTCAGAATTTGCAGTCAAACACAGCGGAATCTATCACGACCACCAAAAATTTTCAAGTATGAATTCACTCATATTTGAATAGTACGATAGAGAAAAAACAGTCATTTTCATATTTTTTCTGACACAATATTAACCCCCGTCCCGCAAATGGGTTAACATACTGATGTAAACATAGAACCCTTGAAGTTTATAAAGAAATATCATTGAATGCTTTACGAACCATTCATATCAATATCGTTTGGAGCTCCGTTTTTAACTGCATTAACCGATCTTGCTCGCCATGTAGTCATGAGAGTATCTGTTGACGTTGCATAATTTCTATCGTCAATTTCATATACAAATCGAACTTCTAGCTTTTCTCTCACTTCCGGACATAATCCTTGTACGCTGAACCATTTGTGGGAATTTTTACCAACTTCAGAAGATAAGGAATGCAACTCATGTAACCTGGATAAAAAATGCGGAACTCCAGCGAGCAATATATTATTTTCAGCATTGAGTGCCAAGCCTATACGAACAGCCAAAGAGATGCATAGTGAAGATTAAGTTGTCATACAAATAATTTCAATATTTTTACATCAACCTACAGTAGACATAACGAGCGCAGTTTCGTTAAGAGCAGCATTTTCTAGTTCATAGAGACAGAAGATAGGAAACATAGAATTGTTGCAGAAACTACTCTGTAACTGCTTGTTTAAGTGAAAGCTAGCATACTAAATGGTACATTATTCAAATCTGCATCAATAAACACTCATGTATAAGTAAATATAGCTAGTAATATCTTAACAATTTCAAACAAACTTTCAGTAAAAAATAAATAAATGAAAAAGTCATAGCATTTCCAAGTTCAGCTGCAGATTTTCAGCTATAAGGAATTTTGAATCATGCATTGAATTGACTTGGTGGTTCCGACAGATTTACTATATCCGATGATTGTTGTAGTTAAATCAAAACTCTGCTCACAGTATTTATGACATGTATCATAGTATAATTAAAAAATCATTTTTTACCTCCATGTAAAAAGGTAAACGAATCGTCAATAAGATCACTATATTCAGTTTCGCTAACAGTCCAACCTTGACTGCACAACTGAAGCAATCTTTCAATAGCTCGAACTCGAAGAGTATTTGTGTTAGCTTCATAACTAGCTGCTAGATGAGCTTCTTGCACAGCCCAATCTCTAGAAGTCTCTAAATCTTCGACCTAAAATTATAAAATATATAAACTACAGCAACACTTGAAGAACTGAATAAAGTAAACTTTGGGTTAAATGAATCATTGGGGACACCATCTAGTTTGTTATATCTCAAAATCGTTACAGCTGAAGTTTGTACATTGACTTTTTCGGTTTTAATGTTATGCGCAAAAACTCTTTCAAAGCATAGCAAATAAATTCAGTGGTCCTGACAGATTCAGTATGCCCAGAGTGTACTAAAGGATACGTATTCAAAATATGAGCAATCTTGATTATTTCGAACTTGACACATCAACATTTCTGCAACTTTGCAATGCATTGTGATTTTGTATAGTTACTATGGCAATTTTCACACAATAGGTTCATATTTACCTTTTTCTTTAAATCCTCAATATAAGCTTTTTTTCGTAATCTGGTGTTTCTAGCATGCTCACGATTTCGGTAGCGGTTTTGCCTCACTTTTTCATCTGAGTCGAGACCAGATAATCGATATCGCTTCGTGTTTTCTGATTGATGGTCCAAACTGTGACATCCCAAAGATCCAGAGTGTACTTCGGAGAAACTTGAGGTGCATTTTTCGCCTAGGAAATGAAAAAAATTAGAAAATATAAATAATATCTATAAATACATACATTAGCTGTTTCTTATACATTTACATGACTATCAGTGTATGTCACTGAAAACATACTTCGTTTTCTGAAAAAATTAAAATAAAAAATCCGCAAGCTTTTTCATTTCTGTATAATTTGTACGATTCGATTAGAATGTTAGCATTATTAATAGTGTTTGGCCGAATTCGGGGTTACTTCAATTTTTAGAAGTTTTGTTAGAAGAGTCAAACATAACTTTTAACTTTCCTAATGTAATCATAGGCGATACATTTCAAATATAGCAATTAAAAAGAGGCATAAAATAATTTAACGACTCTTGTGTAGATGATTCCTTTTTGAGGATTTTCAATCTCCAAAGAATTAAATTTTTATAATGCACCTGAAGAATCGATGTCGCATAAGTCAATATCATCATAGAGAATTTTAAGAGGATCTTCCGATAACCTCATATTTGGGAATCCTTCAGTTGAAGTTCGATCCTACAAAAAATCAATGGGTTGGGATCTAATCAAATAACAAGTGATAATGACCCCACTAATAATAAATGAGAATAACGTGAAAGCAAAATCATCAGAATTAATTTATGACTTCATTTGGGGCTTAATGCTAATTTATGTCAGAGTAATATGAGTGGTCAGTAGAGTTAAAAAAGAAAGTGCTCCACAGAAAATAAATTCCGTGTCTTCGCTGCGCGTCATAATATTTTATATGAACTACGAATCAAGAAACCAAACGGCATCGAAAAGTTGTGCAACGCATGAACTGTAAATTTGAAGACGTGCATACCGAGATAGTTCCAAAGCTCCAAGATTGCTCTATTTCATCATTTTCCTTACTTTCTAGCGACATATTTTGTATTGGATAAGTCGAAAACTTTCCCTTAGGAGTAGATACAAGATTCCTGTTGGTGAAGGACGAAATGATCTAAATAATTAGTATTTCTGGTAGTAAATCATATTGCATTAGCGTTAGTGCAATTGATATTTAAGTCCTATAATTGAATAGAAGAGTGTCAGTCACTACGCATTAAATTAAAAAGTCACAAAAAAACGATTATTTGCCACCACGTAGGGGATTGTTGACGATTACATTTAGAATAGTTTCTTTTCGTTTGTTTTCTGTTTACGTATATGCATCTGATCGAGACTTCAACTGAAGTTATGGGACGGAAATATTTATATTTGACCAATAGTTGAATGGTGAGCTGACTTTAGTGACGATATTCTATAAATTATGGTGAGGTTGCTTTTTCAGTAATATTACGGATTTCGTTGCATTTTGTAAGTGCAATACGTCGACATTAGATTAAAGCTCTATCTCGATAGTGATCTGTCAATATTGATGAAATTATTTAAATCCCTTAAATAACTATATTGCACCAGTAAGAATTTGAATGATTTCAATGTGTCGTAGTTCAGAGGAAAATAAAGAGCCTACATGTACGATATGTCGAGGACAGAATGCTGAAGCTGATACGAAACCATCACATTTTCTCTACAATTTTTCCCTCGAAAATTTATCCATATATTCACACCGATTTTTTCTTAGTAATATTTAATATCCTACCTAAGAAATTACATTATTTTAGTTTTCATTCTGCCATTTCGTTTCTTATTTTATTTTTGTCCAATCGCTTGGTTCTACATATTCTCGCGCTACATCAAGCTAACCGAGAGAATGTTGATGCAAATTCAAACGGCAATCAACCAGTGAGGTTATTATACCTTTTCTATGCATTTGATTGAAATTACAGACAGTTGAAAACTTTCTTTGTTATTCTTTTCGAAAATAATAAATTTTTGAATATTCTCATTTTTGCTGCAATGCTAGAATCTTAAAGAACAAAAATAGAATTTTTGATCAATTAAGAAGAATTTACACGTTTTTTTTACGACACGACTCTAACCCTAGATAACCAAACGTCCGTTGGAAATAGAGCTTTAGATATCATGATGATCAATGTGAAGAGAATAAAAATGCAATAAACAGGTAAAGATTATAGTTGAAACGTAATTAATCTGTATTGTATGTCATATTGTGAAAGAGGTGAAAGTGATAGAACGATGTAATAGAAACAAGCTTGTTAGGACAAAATGGGAAATTTTTTAATTCCTTTTTAGCAGAAATACAGAGGTTGCTTTGTAAAATTGCGTAATTTCATCGCATATACAGTTTGAAAGTTTGGATTGAAGCAGTACTCTAGCAACAGTTAAAATGTCTGCAAATACTAAAATGTCTACTATGAAAATGGCTATGACAATAAAATGTCAATTACATAAAACCCGAAATAGATTAATGCGTAAAAATTTAAAATTTAACTTTTATCATGTAGACAACTTTGATCATGATTAGATTAAGAGGGAGCAACTGATACTAAAGCTACATAAAAAATTATAAATCAGGTATTCTCAAAGAAGATATTAAAATTCAAGACATTAATCGGGCCATTTATCAAAAATATCCAACGGATACATTTGAGTAAGATAAAATTAAAACAAATAAAACTGAATTCAATCATAGCTAGCTAAATCCAAAATATCATTTCATGCATATTCATATAATAAATGCACAGATAGAAATATTTGTGGATTCAATGAAATTTCTGCAGGAAAATTATTGACTTGAGGAAAAATTGTTAATAAATTTCAAAGTATACATGAGTGTCGCAGCTTCCATGTGCATATTCTTATTCTTTATATTGGCAATACCTCCCTAGATTCCGATTCCGCTAAAATACATTCCAAATGATTAGAATAACGTTTGCTTCATTATTGTTCGGAATTGACTTCCTACAGTATTAACTCCATTTGTAGCTGCGGTAAAAGATTCAAGAAGATTTGTACAATTGAAGAGTTTGAGAAGATTCATACAAATGCAAGGTTTAAGGAGAGTCACACATTCAGAATAATTGGGCTGCATGTGCTTTTGTTGTAGTGTTGATAGAGTGTCCTCACTTCTATCAACGCATTTAGTAAATGTAATGTTTCTGAACTAATTCTTGTCTGTTTTCTTTTGTGTTTTCTTTATTGCATTCCTAATAATGGTAAAAATGATAGTCCTTGAGCAAATGTTGTACAATAATTTGTTTTTTTTATTTCTACGACAAAAAAATTGACTACAATTTTGAGTGTAGAAAGTTGATTAGTATTTAATGCAAATAAAAATTCCAACATGCTTTGTTTCAATTATTATCAAACTTAAATACATTTTTTTGACAAATTTTTTGCTCTTGAATTTTATTGCAAAATTTAAATATGAGTTTTTAAATATGCTAATAGATAATTCTAATTTCAAACAAAATATCTTCACGTCAATTTTTTAATTTCTTCAATAATGATGCATTTTCATTCACTGACACTTCATCAAATATCATTGTTAAGCTGACAATAATTTAAGAGAAATGTTGCTATCTCCTTCAAAATTGCAATATTTTTAGAGTAAGCAAAACAATTTTTTTTGTGTTGGGAATTAACTCCCTTAGAGATTAGTTCTATTTTTATAGCTGCGGTCAGTGTTCATTTATGACATTCCAAGTAAATTGGCTGCACAGATTCCAGTAGGCTTATATATTTTGTTGTGCTGATGAAGTTAGCTCACTTCTATCAACACAATTAGTGCATGATAAATATAAACATTTCTGTCACAGTTTCTTGTGCTTTATTGCATTTTATGTTTCTAACATTTTGCAGAAATAATAGATTTTATTTAATTATGTAACTATTAACTATGTAGCACTTATTGTAAAATGTCAAGTTGAAAAAGAAAATTTATCTATTTTTTGGTACAAATCCTTTGAAAAGTTATGCAAGTACATGTCACTCAAACATTTTTGCTGTATTATTAAAAGTGACAAATAGTTTTAAAAGATGGGTATTTCAAGTTCAAAGATTAAATGTGAGTTTTCACATAAATTTCACTACTTTCCAACTCAAGTGTGATGAGTAGCTCAAGGTCAAGGATTAATGAAGTTGGATTTTCACAATAAAAGATTCAACAAGTATTTCAGTAAAAATATAAAAAGTACTATATAGATGACAACACTTCAATAATATTTAGAAACTATTTTATCCAACCATCTTCTTAAATTTAAAAGTGCTAGCTTTGTTTTCGGTGCAAGTACTTTTTTTTCACAAACAATAGGACAAAATGATATTTTAAAAAAGGGAAATTTTTCTTTTATTGGTTTGCACAATATTCAGAAAAGAATTTTTGGCATACAGAACATCAATTAATGAAATCCAAAATCTTGATTCAAACAACTTGACATGCATTCATATACTAAAAAAAAATATATATATATATACAATAAGTAAGCAAAATTGCATTTATTTTAACAATAATGCCCATTAAACACGGCAGGTAACAAGCATGTTATAAAAAATTTGAGAAAATTAAATGCTAATTGATTCTTCTGATAATTTTTTAGAAAGGTCCAATACTACTAATTTAGTGATATAAACTTTGTTGCACTTAAAAAGAACAAGACTGTATTTTTATCGTATCTATTATATTCAAGCTGCCCTTATCAACAAAGTTACAATTATTGACTTCATTCAACTGATTTATATCCAAGTTCAGCTAAAACTAGTAACTACTTTATGAAATTACTTTAGCAGCAATTTTCATTCATTTTACGCAACATGGTTGTGATGATAATTAACTTGATTCATATGTTCTAGCTAAAGTTCCTGTTTCAAATTGCACTCTAAAGATTAACTTCAGTACAAAAACAAATGGTGATGCATTAAAGCTGGCTGAACTGTCAGCAAGTTATGAAGCCAGTTGTAGCCTGTCATTTATCATATTTTCTCTGCTTTTGTAAGCAGAACAATAAAATATTATGCGGAAATCCACCAAATATCCAGATGCCAAAATTAAATCAGTTCAAAGCATCAAAATTGACCAAGCTGGTGAGGAATATTTGATCTACTAGATGCAGGTTGTATGTAGTTTGGTACCAAACAAACATTGAATGTACTAAGCACTTCTTGAATGACATCATACAAATTGGCAGTGCACTACAATAGATTTTTGCAATTTCCTTTATAATCCAAATTAGTGAAATGCAAACCTATGAATTATTCGAATCTATTCAAATATTTCACTCTTTTGAAGGCAAAGATTGTGTGCCTGAAATTTTTTTTGTTAGTTTATATTAGACTGAACGCAGCAATTTTTTATTTGTGCTTTGCATGTTAGTTCGAAATGTAGACTTGTTTGCTTCACTTTCACTAAAATGATAGGATGAAATTTACTATTATGCTGAAATCAAGCAGCTATTGCATGTTTTCTCAATGCCATCTATCATATATATATATGCATGTAATAATTTTGAACCTAATGGAAATTATACATGTTGGAATATACTATTCAATCCAGGCTTCGAACAATAATATCTATATCTGATCCATATTGAAGAACTACATGAGGTGATTTGTCCCATATTCATTGAAGTGGTGACTCGCCTTTGCAGATTTTGTATTTTTTATCACCCTTTAATAATACTCTCTTTTCCATATCTCTTCTATCGTTTTCTCTGGTTTCTTGCATGGTCAGCTATATTGTCCAGAGCAAATCAAATTCTTACCTTATCAAGTAATTCGGAAAACACACTTAGCTTCCCAATTGGTAGCACACTTTGAGTCAAATGCTAACAATATAAAACAGCAACTACATCTAAATATAAATATCTTTGCAAGTTTCGAGCTACCCAATATATATGCATAAGTTGAAATCATAGTTTTGATACATTTTAATGCTAAATTTTGCCATAGATGATAATTTTACTTTCTCACGTGTTTGATTAGTAAGGCGTTTCGCTTGATGTACCATAAATTATTACCCTTTGAAAAAAAGGAAGAAGATGTACTGTAAAAAAGCATTTCAAAGCTTCAACTCCGGTTTCTTCGATTTGCTGGTCTGTTTCTGCTTCTCTTCTTGTCTCTTGCGCGTTTTCGAATGGGATCGGAGGAATCCATTGCCTTGTATGGTAAATCAATCAACTTCATGATAAGCGTACAATTTTTGTTCAAATTGTCAGTTTCAGAGGTCCAAGATCTGTTACACTTGACAGGATTGGAGTGGCATTCGTTCCATTCTAAAAGAACAGCCTAAAAATCATTTGACACCACTTTGTCTATGAAAATGCGAATGAACTTTAAAAATATTTAAAATTTTACAAGAGAACAAAAAATAGCGGGATGGCCTAGTAAAATACCATATGAATACTTTCAATGGTAAAAATTTACAATAAAATATGTATGTATTTATTAATGATAGTATCATTCTAGAAGAGGATTAAGAAAAAAAAGTAGCTACTATGCAGACATAGAATAGTTGTCAGTCTGCATATTAATACCGTTCTATTAAGTCCCTTAAAGAGTGCAACCTCTCCTTGTTGTTGTTTCAAAACTACAAAAACTGTTTATGAACCTTACGAAGGACCTTTGGAGTACTTCTATTTTGCCAAATTGTCCTTTTCTCAGTACTAACTTAAAAACAATAGAGCTGAATAAAATATTGCAATCTTTACCATATTGATTGCATAAACATTTTCAAACGGGTATACAGATAAATCGACATGCATAATAAATAAAAGGACGAACGGCATTGAGTTGTATTCAATTCTGTAGTCCATGGATTGATTGATTCAATTAGGCATGCATTATCACTACTTTTCCAGTTTTTGAAAATTGCCACTTAAGTAAAAAATTAAATTTTTAATTACCTCTGAATACTTTTTTCCAAAGTCAGCATACCAGAATGTAATGAAAGGTGAAGTTCTCCTATCCGAACTCTTTATATTTGTCCGAGTAAATGCTGGACTAAAAAACGAACAAAAAATTTATACGCATACGAAAAAATTCATAGCTCCAAAGTGAAAAATTTATCTTGGTTAAATTATTACGATCTACATCATATTAAGTAACAGTAAACGTAAGACATAATAAATTTACCTTCTAACGAAATTATGACTAAAAGTAAATCAACAAAAAGATTATATTGTGGAAATATCGAGGTAAAATTTTCGGCAGCATGAAAATTTCGGATAAATGAATATTTTGGGGGATTCCGACAGATCCATTACATCCAAACGTTAATTTTCACCTGCATGAATGTTTTTGACGGATTACCCATACTAATGACTCATAAATACTTGAGCAACTGAAGGCAAATGTTCAAGTTGCATCGAATTCAAACATAAGCGACTTATTGTGAATAAAATTTCGCATCATTGGTTTCTTACATCTTTCTACAGTGTGCGCACTGCTTATTATAGATTCAAAACACAAAAATTCAACAGATTTTTTCACATAGCTTTGAAATTTTAACCAAATTAGATAATTACATATATATTTTTTGCTAGGGGCTTATGTATTATGTGGTTGAATATTTTTAGCACTTCTCATAAAAAAATTTGTCGAAAAAATACCAAATAACATTTCTCAAAAGTCAAAAGCATTTCTTAGTGACCTTCGGATATCATGAATTTGCTATTTTTAAACAAATTTTCGCTTATAGCACATAAATAAAAAGTTACATTGTGTTTAAATCCAGCACCAGTTTTTGGATAATAACGAATTAATTCGATGGTCCCAAAAATTTCATGTATCCTCCAAAGTTTATTATACAATCAATAAAATTAAAAATGAAATTGCTTGCATGCATAACATAAATTTGAAATATGATTTTTATATCAAATTTAAATTCAAGTATCCCGAAAATTCCATTCATATAATTTTTGATAAGAAGCAAAATAACACCAATACTAGAAATGACCTGTAATAGCGGTACCGCTTTTCCGAAACTACATAGAACGGCATAAAGAATTTTCCGGAAATTTCTTGGTAAATTTCTTTCATGTACACATAGTTCGGAAGCAGCAGTAACCAAGGTCTGCATGTACAAATGAATCACCGAAATATTTAGCAGCGTAGACATGCATCAATTGCAAAAAAAACTAGACATGCAGATAAATATGTATGCATGTATAAATTACTGATTTCTATAACAGTTCAGGTCATTTAATTCAAACGGATTGTCACATTGATTAATATATAAATTTTATCAAAATGCGCATGTTTTATATAAATCCGTACATATACATAAAAAATGTACGGAAATTAACCTAATTTCCAAAAGAATCAAACATTCAAAGTAAACAATTTCAATAGAATAAACTACCTGCTGGACTCTGAACAAAAACGAAGCAGGCGGTCCACATGATCAGCAGAATATGGAGGATTGGTAACTAGAATATCATACTTTGGTACTCGATTTTCCTCTATTACAGCATAGAAATCTTCCTTAAAAGCATATAATGTCAAGAAAATAAATTACAGAGCAGGAGAAAAGTTTCTTTGGCCTTTGATTTACATAATAATTTCTAACAGATAATAATGCAGAAATATTTAGAATTTTGCATTTTCTTTTAACTATAAGATTGCATTAACACATTATTACACTTAAATTAATTATATAGTATTATAAATTGATATATGCGGACGAAACACATATATACTCTTCCAATATATTTGTGTAGAATCATAATTCTAGTCAATTACCGTGGTTGAGAAAATGATGATCCTGTTCAATTGCAAGTTTCGATATAAATTTATGGGATTATTGTTCGTGTTGACAGAATGGATGATAGAGCATTGTGAGGGTAGAGAAAATAGCTGAGAGAGAAGAGAGAATAGATATGATGATCTTAAAGTACACAAGAACATTAGATATTCCTTACTATCAATAAAATGTTTACAAACTTTGAAGTATTGACCACAAAATTACAGAAACCGAGCTGCATATTGACAAGTGAGCCAATTAGAGAGAACCTGTTTGCAATTTGCAAGTACATAATTTTTACCCCAAAAAATAGTGGTTTCTATGCTTTTATTGATATTACTTAATTGCTCGCAAAATTTTCATCTCTTTTATACTTCTGTGAACGAAACGAACTGTACTCGAACTTGAGAGATTTTTATAAACATATCTTGTAGCTACACATTCAATAATCCTAGTATACTATAAATTATACTATACTAGTCAGCTTCTGTTTAAACAAGAATAGATACAGGACCTTAGGTATCCAAAGACTTTTATCTTTATTGCACGTGATTTTAGAGTCAATATGCTCCTATGCCATATTTTGCATAGTTAAACCCCAAATTGACTTAAAAGACAAGGATATATGACTGATGAAATCCTAATTCAAGTATTTTTAACCTTTCAAATTTCCAAATTCTAAAAAGCAGCACGTTGAAATTTTTTGTATAATAAATCTCAAAGACAAAAACTTGCAGAAGAGAGATAGAATAATAAAGTGAAAAATAAAATATTCAACTTCAACATAAGATTTCCTCAGGACAATTATTTTAAGTACAATTTCTATGGTTGCACTTCAATATCTTAGCTTACTACACCATACATGTGCAATCAACTAGTTAGTATCAAAATGAACTAACCTGTAATTATGTAATGAATGACTAGCACTATCCTTAACTATGGGCAGTCATATTCGATATAATTAAAATAAGATAATTCTTTTTATGAAAAGACTAGAGGGCTGCATAAGCGCTTGCTCGCGAAGAGCACAAAAAGTCAAAATCATTATGAATTTCATGTTACATTGCATTGAAAATATGTTCGACCGAATTTTTCGTGATTTTAAACAATGAAACTCAGACTCGAAAAATTTCCATTTTCAAAGTAAACGAAATAAATGAATGTATAAATTTGTTGGAAAAGATTAGTGCATATTTATAATTTTCTTTAGAATAAAGATATTGAAACATGATGTTCATACCTTTTCATTGTACACCCGCGGGAAGCCAAGAGATGTCAGGTTTTCAACAACTCTGCCATTGCAATAGTCTGCATGTACATGTATACTCATAGATGTATGACGTGTAAATTGAATTTAGGATCATAATCGGCTGATATTTTGTAAATTGATGGCCTACTAAATAAATATTTCGATACATTGCCAAAGGGAGGTTTGGGGAGTATGATAGGTATCAAATAATATAACGTATCAACTTGACATACTCGATTCACTGATAGTTTTTGAAGTAATAGAAAGTTTCAGTTTAATAAATATCACCCGTATAAACTGAAAATTATACATTACATTCAATATGATGGTACTATTCAAATAAATTTATGTTATATTAGCAATTCTTAGTAGATTCGGGTAATAAGGTCCAGGGTATATGTGAAGTATCCCGACTAGTGACCCTAGTAGGCTAAATTCAGAGCAATATCAAGAGGATACGAATTTGTGGATGCTAGAGATATCTCCGTACGCGTGATACAACTAAGCAAGAACAATATAAAAATATTGACTCATCACTGCGTCGGTGTTACTCAAAAGTAACAGAGATACCGCAACTGTACAGTTTGATGAAAAAAGTTTATGGAAAAATGTATGCACTCAAAGTTCAACATATAAACTGTTGATGATAGAATATGTTTATGATTTTGGATATTGCATGCATGTATGCCAAATGCACACATGCATATATATATTTAAATATATACATATATAAATTCCTGGTCTTTTACAAAAATTTGATCAAAATCGAGATTTTCGGTGTACGTTCATTACGTTGTATAAAAAATTAAAGTACATTAAAGCTACTGAAGTTGCTTTTATTTTACATCCACAGATGTTTAGATTTTTAGATAATAAAAATGTCATGCATACACGCTTACACTATTTAATGTACAACGAGTGTGGATACAAAAAGTAGTATGTATGGTAATACGCAAAATATAATTATACTTTATTTCATCTTTTCATGAATTTGATGAAAATTATTTATACATAAAAAATAATAAATTTTAAGAATCAATGTCATTAAATTTCAACCAATGAATTTGAAGAAGCCACTGAAATTTGAAAGAGGTTGAAGGCACAAATTCCATCCTGTTTGATATATTGATTTCTCTCACTTGAATTTTATACATTGCTCAAAATCAAACTGCCAAGTTTGCCCAACTACGAATAATTCCTTATTAATTGAAGGTTATGTTGATACTTCACATATATGGGTTTAAATAAATCCCGTTCAAAGTTGACTCACATGGATCGTATATCCGTAATTTTGTAAAGTCTTTTCCCTTGGCCTTTGCTAATGCTTTTAAAAGTGGCGCGATGTGCTCATAGGCTTCAATGCAAGTCTCGCAATGATCATCTTCATCAGTTTTAAAAGGAAAAACGTGACTCTCCATAAAATTAATATCAGTTAACGCCTTTTCTGCACAGGTGAAATAATTAATATTGATTTATTGACATGTAATTTCTGAAAAACTAGAAAAGCAAGCTATTGGGCTCAGAAATGCCGCAGTGCTGGAAGAAGTTATTTGATAATATACTACGATCTGTACTTAAATCAGCGTGACATCGAATAACGCAACGAAAAATAATTTAAAGGGCATCTAGCGAAATAATATTACCATTTGCATAATCATCTGCAGCGCTTATATTTGATAAACATTGCGTCTCTTTCGTGAATACCAAGCTTGAGCCAGTCCATGTTCCAACTTCAATCATATTGGAATTTTCGTCTCTCGTACTTAGATAAACTATATCTGTTGATTTTTCCCTAAGATATAGCTGCCCTTCATGGACGAAACCCTCAAAATCTAGAATTTCATTAGGTTCAATTTCAGAGTCGTTCTTGTTGCCTTCTATATACTCTGAGACTTTCGTAGTACATCGCACTGTTTTTATTACTGGGAGTTCAGCTGCATTTCGCTTTCGCTTCCGTGTCATCTTAACGATGCTTCAACTTTGCCAGTGCCTAATTAAGTTAAGTTATTTCTTTTGCACTCTTGGCTTTTCCTTCATTTCGTTGCTGAAAAATGAACATGGTAATATTTACTTTTCTACTGACAAGTCAAAAATGTTTGATCTCAAATTTGTCAAAAAAAATGCAAATCTATTAATAACTATTGCATTTTTATGATAAACACGGATTCCGTGATTCTAAATTAAAAAAGATTATGTAATTTAGTAACGACATGTCTCTTGCATTACATATAACCTATATTTTTTAAGCTAATAAGCTTGAAAGCATATTACTATGTCGATGATCTCATTGCGAATATGTAAAGCTGACGAAGAAGTTGTATTTGGAAAGATAATTTGCAATTCACTGACAGCGATTTCACACTATTATCAAATTTATGGCAGACCACAACTCTTAAGGTCTGAAATCAATTCGACAGGGAAGTTGAATACGTACTCAGAATTGCTTTGCGTCGTTGCTATTCCATCCTACGTGAAGCCTGAAACCTTATTCTTCGATCTAGAAGAGTTCCGCGATCGAATATTGAATGCAATTTGCATATCCAATTCGCAGCATCCTTATAAGTACACCTTAGTACTTAGTTTAAAATCTAAGGTGAGCTATTTGCCAGTTTTCATATCTGATATTAAAAGTCACGGAATGTATAACAAAACACTGAAATGCATATAATTTCCGATTTCTCATTAATTTAATTTTCTTCAAATATGTTAAAAGTATTTTAAGGAAATTACCAATTAAATAGTTTCCTGAGTGGTAAAATAAAAATTGAGGATAAAATTCACTAAATTTACGAGTACATTCCGTTGACATTCATATTGCATACTTTTATTAGCTACTTTTCACATCAACCGTATTTATTCATAGGCAGCTACTGATGAGCTTTGTAACAAAAATTCTATTTTTAGATCGTCTAAATTTCCTGGTATAATTCTTAAGATGATCAAGCTGGAAGCATTCACGATCGATTCTTCACTTTTAGATAATCTTCAAAATCATGGTGAGTCAAAAATTTTGTGGCATTCTTTATAAAATTACATTAGATGGTTCAATATTACTGGTTCATGTTTTATTTGAACATAAGTAACATTGTATGCAACGACTTTGAGGCCTTAGCCTTTTTATTCGAAGTGTTTAATTTTTTGAAGAATTATTTACATATAGTAGAAAAAGAATATGCACAAGTTTATAAATTGATTTCTATTATCCGTAATTGTGACCTTCATTAGAAAAAAGTAAAAAAAAATTGTTTCATAATGAATGGCTGGAAATTCACGCAGTGTCATTTGTTCATGTTCATTTATCCTCAAGTTTCTCCAACTCGAATATGTATCAATACACTTTTCATATGTAGTGTATAGAGTAGAATATATATATAAATATTTTTAATTGAATCATTTTCAGGCGATTTTGAAGAAATAACTCACCTGCTTGAAAATTTAGACATTTCTAAGCAAGAAAATGAAGAGGCTAGAGATACATACGTACAAGAGATCACGAATAGTGGTGTCTCTCAATCGAAAAAAGTCGAAAATAAATATAGTTTGACTACTGAATTGCCGACTTGTCCTCTTTGCTTGGATCGTTTTAACTCGATTACTTTGGGCAATGCGTTTGAGAAAAATTCTGAAAATTTAAGCGATATAAGCATATGGAAAGGTTCAAATTGCAGGTTAGTTGTTATTTTCATGTATTTCTTGATGCAGATGTAGACTAGTAATGTATACAATCCAGTTTAATAGCCATTATTTTGGTGAGCCATCAGAGAGAGAGATATATATATAAAGAACAAAGTATGCATTATCGTGCCAGTTAGAATAAAAATTTTTCTTTCAATTATGTCTTTTCTATAAATTTGATAAAAATTAGATTACAAATTGTCCCTATTACATTTCAGTAGCTTTTGTAATGGTAAAATTTTGATTTTATGAAAAAAATGAGAAATCGGAAATGTTGGATTCTAAGCGTTCAAAATTTAATTCTAGATGTCTACGCTGTCCCTGGAATTATACCCCAAATGAAAGGTTACGTTAATGAAAATATGCAAGAAAAACTGTTCTCTTGAATTAAATATAAGCAAAATGTAGTTTGACTTTTAATTTATGACAAAATTCAATGTAGAAAATCTAGTTCATTCTGTCTTCTCTTCTCTCTCTCTACTGTTTCTTCACCTTTATGGCCGTATCAGCAACTATTGAATACCTTTAACTGCTGCTTTACCTAGCAACTTGCTATTGCAAAGGCTCTTTGTGAGCTTAGTGTTCTATGCATTTTTTTATGAAATAAGATAAAAATTAACTAGTATGGAAAAAATTTTTCCAAGACTTTTATTTTATTTTGTAATTTGTCATTTTTGCATAAGACCTGCGTATTTTAGAAGGATTTGGAATTTTCAAATTAAACTAGGAACAAATATTTTTATGTTTAATGATCAAAATATAATGAAGTAAAATGATTTATTGTGGCAATGATCATTGTCAATTTCTCCATTTCGAAAATATGGAAAGAACAATAGACTTTATAGTAAAGTTTAGGAATAGAACAATTATATTCATGCTTTCATACGAGCATATTTTTTAAGTTGTATTTTTCTGTAATCATTACTTGAGATATTAATATATATCGATATAATGTACGTTAATTTTACACTAAAAATAGTAAAAATTGATTGTATCGTAAAAATTTCCAAGTTGAATATTTTTTTCATCGGTTTTGTTATTTAAATGATATAATTCTTCTATTAGAAGGTGTGAAACGTGTACTTTTTCATTTGTTTACTGTGAACTTCAGATGCAATAATTTCGCTCTCAACAAATTTTCACTTTTAACGAAGAACTAAAAATTATCATGCCAAGTTGAGCTTCAGATTTTTAATATGATGAATTTTGGATTTAGCAAGTTGATTTGGAGATCCCAAGAGATTCTATATATCCACAGCTTGCTGATTTTTTTGTGCAATGACTCTAAAATGCTTATTTTTGTATATGTGTGTGTTCGTAGGGTATGTATGTACGTGCAAGAGGGTAGATGGGGAGGTACTTGGGGGTATCCTTTACATTGTGCAGCATGCAATATAGCTCATAACTTGTGGATATGCATGCTCTGTGATCACATTGGATGCGGTAGGCACGTTAATTATTTATATAAGCTTCATGTACATATCTGTGAGTATTTTTATGCATTGTCGGTTTATGCACTTCAGTTATCACTAATTTCCCATGTTCTATTTTTGCGTAATAATAAACGATTTTTGGAGAAATTTGTGCGTTTCTATATTATATTGATTTCCGCACATGCTAATCAAACACTCATACATCGTACGTATTCGTAGGTATACAGCAGAGCATGCGAAAGTTCATCATGCTACTACTGGACATCCATACAGCCTAGAATTAAGCACAGGAAGAATATGGGACTATAGGTTAGTATACATATATATGCGTTTTATTTTTTGCATGTTTGAAATAATTAAATTCTTATTTTCATAGTGGCGATCGATACGTGCATAGAATCATTGAAGGATGTGACTCACGGACAGATAGACATTATGATTTCGACGATATCAACGATGGAGCAAATGGAAAGTTTTGGGATCACTCTGATCTGTGAGTTCATTTTTATACTGTAAATATCAAATTTGAAAATCTTTTGTGATGGATAATGGGAAGATTTATAATGTTCGAAATATATGCATGTAGTAAACTTCGGGTATAACGAATCTTTTAGAATTACCAAATTGATTTCTTGTATCTAAAACTTGTTATACTTGAATTTATAAAGTTGAACTTAGGTACAATATCATTTTTCACTTACTTGTCATAGGCAGAAATCCATTGAAAACAAATTCGCTTTATCTCATGTTTACTGCATTGAAATAATCTTAACTCAATGGAAGAGGTCAGATCAGTGTGATCTTTATTCTCTGGATCAGTTATCATCAATTGCAACAAAAATATCTGTAGATTATGTCGGGTTGACAATATTTGTGCTCTTACTTCTCGGACCATCTTAAATCGTAAATTAAATCTACACAGTTCAAGTCAGCGTGACTCGTTCAGCTACTAAAGTATTTACGGGTTACTTTATATCTTATATACAGATTAGCTGTTTTACCTTGATTGGTACAATATTTTTTCTCACTTTCGTTCAAAAAAGTTAATGTTAGAATCAATCAAGGCTCGTGCATAAGAAATATTGTTTTAATTTATTTGCTCATTTGCCCTTTTCAAAGCCAATTCGATTATAGCTAATATTTTTAGGTACGAAGAATCAGATAGCTGTTCGAAAAATGCATTGCAAGAAGGTCGAAGGAAGTGTAAAGCAGTTGCTAGAGAATATGACATCCTACTAGCTAGTCAACTAGATGAACAGCAGGTCACTCTATAGATATGTTACAATTTATATAATTACCAAGATATTTAATTTTAAGTTTATTGAAGTTAAAAAGTTGCACACAGTAAATAACTCATGGTTATGTACTTTTAACAAATATATAAGCTTGTACACTATAGGTATACAAATTTGAATTTTGGTAATTCATATAAAATATATTTTCGTATTCATAAATTATCGTTCTCTTTTACACGATGCAGAAATGTACATTTTAATTTCGAACAGTTTCAAAAAGTTGAAGACATGATTTACTTCTCGAGTTTTTACATGTTTTGTTTCTTTTAAAGACTTCAGTGATTTTTATCATTTATATATGAATTGATATGTTAGTAGTAATAATACCAATAAATATAATCGTAATGATGTGAAGCTTTAAATACTTCTTTTACTTCATGTGTAGAATTACTATGAATCCTTAATCAGTCATATTATCGCTGAAGGGGCACAAAAAAATTCTGAAGAAGAACAATTTTCAAAAGACGACCGTAAGCAGGTAAATTATTCCATTATTATTCCTGACTCACTCATACAGTCGTGTAGGCATATATTTGAATTTTTATTTCATATTTTTCATTTTTTGCTTATACTGGCATACAATAATATGTATACCTGCTGATAGGGTTATTGCACAGATTCCTTTCCAAGTTAAATGAAGTTGCTATAGTTTTTGCTTCAATTGAATTGGAAATATAGTGTATTGCATGTGCCATGTATTGAAAATTTGTATTCGAAAAGAATACATTGTAGAAAGTAGTCATCAACCAGCAGATTATCAGGCTAGTGAGAAAAGTAGTCGCTCACTTTCAACTGATAAGCAGAAATGTTAATAATTCCGAAGTTGACAGATTTGATGATTGAGTTTCTGTTAATATATGCCACATTGGTGGTTTCCATCCAATAGAATTCGTTTCGAAGTACACGATTATACTTACCCAACACATAGCACAACTTGGGTGAAATCAAAAATAACAAATGTATTATATATTGTAAGGTTTCACTGAGAAAAGCTGGTGTAAATTTTATATGCATGTATTTCTAGTAAAATTCAGATGCAGTAAATCTTTTTGGACCACCGAAATGCTATCTTATATGTGAAAGTCCGAAGCTGAACTTTGTGCAATATGACTTTTTGTTTCTGTCGTTAGAAGGGAATGTTCGTTAGAAGCACATTTGGAATATCCGGACTTGACTCTATTTCTGTTTGAAAAATTTTTTGTAGGTGTTGCAGTTGCAGAGCGAAGTAAAAGATTTGGAACAAAGATCGAACACCCTGATCGCTGATTTGCGCAGTGAGCAAGAACGTCTTCGAGATGTGCATGCAAAAAATGCAGAAATGATTCGGGCTCAAAGAGAAATCAAAGTTAGTATACATATGTACATAAGTTTTGGTGCATACATGCTAACACATTTCTAAGTCATAAGTATATACTTAAACAAGTGCCCTGAATATAAATATATATTTGCAATTTTTTAGAACGAAGTTGCTTTTTTGAAGAAAAGTGCTTCAGAAGAAAGAGCTGTTGGCGAAGACCTGGTAATTTGATATCTATCATCTTATGGTTTATGTTGTAATTGTAAATATTTCTCAAGCAAAAAGTTACTCTACAATGTATGTCATGCAATTATACATATTTCAATATAAAAAATTTATTGCTAAATATTAAAAATTCTTTTCGGGTTTTACCGGCAATGAACAGTGTTGTCTTTTATATATGTAGTTTATTTCAAATTTAGATACTTTGTTAATAGCTTGAAGTATTACAATATTATATTTAGGTGTTAATTTTTTCAAGTGCTTTTCTTTTTGCTAGTGCAGAAATCATTGAAGTGTTATTTTATTAACAGTTACAATGTCGAAATCAAGTTATATTCGATTCATCTAACTATAATTATAAGTCTAACTTTTTTTATTGTTTCGGAGTTCCTTCAAAGTAATATTCATTATTTTCATGATATCTATCTTTATTTGTGCAGGTTTCAAAATTAGAGCAAGAGGTGTCGAATCTCTCATTCCATATAAGGACACGGGCTGAGCTACGTCTCAAATCCGAGTTAGAAGGTGGCCAGGTAGTTTATACCTCTTTCATTTTAAAAATTTATCGAAATTTTTGAGGCTGTGCTATGAACAGCAAAATATTCAATATTTTATTCATTTATAGATGCATGATTCTGTATTTATTTGCTTAAAATTATATGATGTTTTTTTTGGATCAGTTGGTGCTGAGCACTACCGAGGAGGTTGATAACAATCGTGCAAGTACTCTACGAAAAAGACTTCAACAGAAATTATACGAAAAGCAACAACGCCGAACCTCAAAATAGGGTTACAGTATACAAATAAACATATATATAGCTTCAACATTTTTTTTAATTTCTGTATTCAGGTGTTTTGCTATGTGTGTGCAATAAATATATTTATATGAGTTTGGCTTATAAATTTGTTACTTTCAAAATGAATAATGAAATTTTGATTTTAAAGTATTTTGAGCAGAATTTCCATATTTTTAGCAAAATTAGGATGAATTGTACTTTTTATTTCAAAATAAATTGAAAACAGAGAATGCAACCAATGCACGATTGATACTAGAAAAGTATACTAACGTGTCAACATTTTGAAAATATATTGCAATGAAAAACTGTAGGTTTTTCAATTAATGCCCTTCTTATTTTTCAAGGGTAGATGGTTTTTTGTTAGATGGAGAAGATTTTCATTTATCAAACTTCCAAGTACTTGTTATGAGTTTGAACCATTAACTGCGAGAAGGTAAGAACGTTATCTGTCAAAAGAGTTTTCAGTTAGATCGAAGCTGGCAGGAAAATAATCACATGATGCTTGATTGCTGTTGTCTCATGACATAGTTGAGTGAACAAAAAACTTGAAAATGATTTGCTAAAACATTTTCAGCACCATATGAATGAGAAATACAATATTGATTATATAGTTTTTGTATTTTTCATTATAAGTATTTTCTCACACTAGAACAAACTGTTATTAATTTAATGTGCACGTACTACATGTTTGACGTGCAATGTAAAATAGCATTTCTTGCGAGTAGAAATTGATTATTCCTGCTCTATGAATAATTATTTTTTATAAATGTTAATGCCGTTTCAAACAAATTTTTAATTGAAATGTAGTTGATTTTATATCGATTTGTCTACCATCAGATTTAGTAATACTTCTGTTTGCCATGTCAGAGCTAATGGTTTTTTGAACTACAATGTAATTACTTGGTTGATGAATGCTTTCTACAACATTTCTTTTCTAATAATAAGTTTTCTGAGGGAAATATAATTGGGCACACATCTCTTTTAATTTTAAATTAAAACGTAATGCTATTGAATCATCTCACTTAAAAAATGACTATCTTTCTATAATAATATATGTAATAAATGCCAATATAAGCAAACTAAAAAAAATGAATTCAAACTACATATAAATCAAAAAGATGACAAAAGTTAGTCAAAATTAGTTACACGGGGTATTTTGACATCAACAAGTGCAATAGGTGGAAACAATATGACAGCTCTAACACTGAAAGAATGAGTCTAACACCTTTGAGGTTACTTTGATGACACCTCAATAAGTGAATGGGTGCCTTCACTTGGACAAATGTGTTTTAGCAGTAATTAGCTTTATTAAGGTGTTGATAGGTTCTAGAACATAAATAGAAAGCAAAATAAAAATTTCATTTTGTTTGCAGCAAAGATGTTGCAATTTTTATGATAAATAATTAAAGAATATAAAATAGATTGAGCCACTATCTATTGGAAAGTATAAAACCAGTAGATTCGAAAGTTAAACTTTCATATTGAGTGGATCAGCCTATTGCTGATTAATGCACCATGAATTCTTTTACTTTTTTATGTTATCTTTGCTGTCTGCATAGTTTGCTTCTTTGTAATGTATTTGCAATCAAACAGTTAGACTACATTTTAGGACAAAATGAGTGCAAACCTCATTAAACATACAGTGCATCATAACTGAATTAAACACTAATACAAAATGTTACCCTATATCCAGGACTACATTAAGGATGAAAATATAGTAGAGCGTGTTAAAACATAAACAATACTGCCCATAAAGAAAATAAAAGCCTTTACCGTAAGTCATAGACTTGTATAAGTATAGTATTTCATATAAATAATGTACTGCTAGATTTAGACCCAAAAAAAGTTATTATCAGTGCTGTTATTATTAACTACATTATTTGAAGACCTTTTGAAATACAAATTTAGCACAAAGAACAATTCTCATGTGTACTAAAAATAAGTGCCTTTTGATGCAGTTTCTTTAACCCAGTAATAACACAACTTGTTTTGCTTTAGTTTTCCTCTTTTTATAGCTTGTCTGCACTTGTACATAGTACAGTCTTTTATGTGTCAGCACTGTTATTTCTAAGTGTTACTAAAATATTGTGAATGCCGTCAAAATAATGCAATGATTTCATGTATTTTCATAATGCATTGCATCAATCATTTTTTTGGCATTAAAATGTATTCTGTCCAAAAAGTGTAAACATTTTGCATAAGTAAAATACAATTTAATATTTTTTTGCAACTGGATATTTTATTTTCCTGCTTAATAATTAACTTACCTATAGTGCAGATTAGTGCAGTAACTGTATGATTAATATGACTGGATAGTCATAACTAAAACATTGCTGGATCACTGTTAGAAACATGAAACAAAATAAAACAAGAAAAATGTGACAGAAATGCATATATTTATCACGAATGAATTGTGTTGATAGAAGTGAGATAACCTCATAGACGCAACAAATAACATAACCATACTAGTATTGGTGCAGTCAATTTACTTGAAACATCACAAATGCTCCAATGAAAACTTACTGCAGCTACGAAATAGAATTTACCCCTAAGGAAGTTGATTTCTAGCAATCACTTTTTACATAATGTTACAGTTACTAGATATGCATAATCATGGTTTCTGTAGCTAGATACGTACCTGTTTGTACCACTGAATAAGTAGTAGGATTTTTATCTGAAAATATTCCGGTAACAATGGATGTTACTGGCAAGTTAACTTATTTCCAGTAACATTGATTGCATCAATCAATGCGAACATTTTTTAGAATTACTGTAATTTCGAAAAATCAAAGTAACGATGCAGTTAACTGTGTATCAAGTCAGTTAACTACAGACTTGGTCATATTTCTGTTTTTCATATCAAAGCTCAAATTTTTTAACAACATAATGTTTGCATAATGATGGCTTTCTGTTGCATTTTTTTTCTAAAAAATCCTTTTGAAATCCAACTGGCAATGATATATATATCCAATGCCATCATCAAACTGGATATAATTAATTCAAAATATATAATTAATCTGATAGATGATAATTCTGTCAAAAATTGTTGCTTTTTTTAAGTAATTCTTTTTACAAATTTGATGGGACAGTATTACTAGAAGTTACTTAAGTTACCAGTGACATTCATCATCACTGGATTTAAGTACAAGTAACATTCTCATAGGTGCTATCCAGCACAATGAAGAACCAATTATTTGGAAAAATTTAAATTTATCCAGTAACATCAATGCAATACACATCCAATAGCAGTAGCGACAAATAAAAACTGTCCAGTGGAAGTACTATCAGGTAAATTGACCTTACTGTTTCTGCATTCTATTAATTCGGGGTGTACAATTCTCTACTAAAGTTGGTATTTCATTTATCAATTGTCCACCAGAAGATAATAAAGAACTTCTCTATCAAATGTTGGTACTTTTAAAACATACATTAAATGAATCGATTTAAAAATATAATTCCTCAATGCAGAAGTCAGCAAAACATCAACTTTTACACTCTTTGTACATACTACTAACAAATATATACATTAGAAATTTTTTTCTCTAATGTAGCCAGCTCTACAATGTCAGACTGACCTGGCAGCTGCAGTGTGTAACTTAAAATCTGCTTATGCTAAAATTAATGCTAAAGGGTCCAACAACATATACCAAAAGTATTGCTGCACAAATTATTATAACCCAATGGGGGACAAGTGCTTTCACTTCATCAGCCTATAAAACATATATATTAAAAATTTCACATGCCTGGTATTACATCGATACGCATATATACAAAAAGAAATGACTACATTAAAGTCACATCTTCACTATATGTTTCGAATCTTTCTAAAAGTCCTACTACCATTAAAAATAAAATTAGCTAAAACTTGCTTATGTGATTAATTTAGTTCTTTGATGCGCAAAATTCTTTTTGATTGTGGCACAGTTTTAGAATGAAAATTTTGATTATTCAGAACTAGTTTTATCATACATAAACATATTCATACTTAATCAGTTTGATGTAGAACATTTGCGTATGTTAGTACCTTACAAGTAACACTTTTGCGATTAAGTTCTGCACAAGGATTTTTGGCAAAAAATCCAATGTAACCTTCTGATTTTCTATCATTGGAACTGTAATTCTGCAAAAATAGAAACAAATGTCATAAATTAGTTGCATGAATTTGATGAAGAAAACAAAGAAGTAGCAAATAATCCTAGCAGGCATTAAAAATGCCGCAAAATAAAAATGATGGTAGGAGTCAGCATTTATAAACTAATATAAACGAATGAAAGGCTAATGCTTCATTACTTGATGCAATAAGTTGCTCACAAGTTTTCCAAAAAGCGTAGTGCAATATCATTTCTTAGATGTGTAGCACTTTAATTCGGAGCCCGAAAATTACTGGTGAAAGGATGTAAACATGTTGATTTAATGAATTACAATTTTAAGTGTTGAACATAATTTTTTGGCTAATGTTGGCAAATTTATTTTTTAATGATTACAATTGCAGGATGATAGATAAGCTGTAATTTGCCTAAAATTATACAAATTACTCTGTGTAGGAGTCTATCAAATATTATGTATTGCGTGTATTATAATGTCAAGTCTTTATAAAGCAAATTGCTAGATATTCAATGCAAAACATTTGAAATTTCTAAGCTAAAAAAGCAGAATGCACTAATTCACCTGATAAATCTAGCAGTTTTAAGAACTGCCATTTCTAATCAACTCATCATCAATGTAATCATAATTTTACTTTCTACTTTAATTAAACGCACAAGATATTGCACATGACAAGCAATACTATGGCAAAGACACGCCACTTCAAAAAATAAGTTGACTACTAAAATTGGATTGTTTCGGTCTAGGTACTTACGAATAACATTTTACAATCTATTTCAAGATTAATTGAGCAACTACGGAAGAGTTATTAAGATGAAATTACAACGTTTAAATAAATTATGCGATGAAATTGTGAAATTAACATATATATTTATTTCAAAAGGCTAATGTATTGCTTTTTTAACATGTTATTGCTCAACTTTTCTTGCATATAGTAAATGAACTATCATGCCTGCTCAAGAACTACTTGGAAATAATCGAATTTGATATTTTCATAATCGACGATTAAATTTAATAATGTGAACTACTACGAAATGAAACTTCATAAATTAGTGATCTATCCTCAAAACCTTGATACGTTGAACCTATAGTGAACAGTATTTTTTCTACTCTATCTGAGTTACCGCAAAGCATTGTTACAAGACCTTACTGAATTTTTCCTCCATTTGTCCGCATATCGACGGTACAATGTCCCTACTCATTTTGAAAATTCTCTGATATTCAGTACCTCCCATATTTCAATCATTTCACTTTTGCTAGAACTAATTGTTAAGAGAAAGAGGAGACGATACAATAATATAGTATATTAGAGGTACCTAAAGTGTGTGTGTGTGTAGTCCGATG